>JAGFPH010002466.1:10658-62683 GCA_018207615.1 Philaenus spumarius | reverse complement strand
ATTTTGATCACATTCATGGCTGTATAAGCTAATAATATCCGTTTTCCGCCCTGCACTGGAAAAGGCTTTTTTTAATATACTAACACATCGTTGTTTCCATTTCTTTTAAATGGAATTATCTTATCTTTATTTATTTGTTAAAATATTCTACCATTTAATTGTTCAATTTTTTAACTTCTAAGGAATTTCATATGTTTACTAAATATTTATCATTAATTCCATCAAGCTTCATCTTTGCCCTTTCCTACTCTTTTCCCTATTTCGTCAAGGTAAGAATTAAGAATTTACATACAGGTAAATTATTAATAATTATGCGAAAAACAAGTTGATTTTCGTTACTTTACAAACATAATCGGTCTAATTTCGACCACAGGAGATACTAGTTATAACAACACAAGGTATACGGTTTAATAATTTTCCTTAGGTTGGCTACAGATGGGCCAAAATTAATAAGGCGTGTAAGGTCCACAAAAACACTGCCTTCTCCTGATATCCGTATCTAGCGTTTGGCGTTTAATATAAAAAGTCTTCATAATAAGAATGGCATGATTGCTGATATAAATGTATAATAACATCAACATTGTATTGCAACGCTTTCTTTTGTTAATAACCAAACAGTTTTTTAATTAATTCTGTTACGTATGAAATGAGTTAAAGATAATTTTGTTTTCAACAATCTATTTATTAATACTTGTAGGAAGATAGAACAAACAACTGTAGCTACATATTATACACTTAATAACGTAAAACTACAGAAATGTTGGTCCATCTGTAGCCGTAGCATACCTCTCATTGTGTCAATGCTAACCACACTGATATAGACTCTAAATCTATAAATCTACAACGGATTTGTTGAGACACGCCCTTGGCTAGTTTAAATATGTTGATGTAAATTGAATAATCTTATTTACCACACGTAACGAACAAATACAGTTCGTATTTTCAATATGTTATCTAAAACTACAGCAAAACACAAAACAAAAACATAAACTTTATAAATGGACGTTTTAGTTTACCAGAGGATTCCAATACTTAAAATGAAATCCCTTTGGCAATCTGTATAATATATTTTACAAAAATGGAGCTGAATTCCTCCAATCGGGGACATTCGAGACTCGAATGGAGATTACATTACCTATACTAACTATATGGTGTACTAGATTTACTACACTATAAATGTCTTCCGTAACACAGTCTCTGTTGCGCATGCTCAACACGGAATAGTCAACTCTACCGATAAAAACACAGCCATTGATCTGCCATTGATGTGCGGTCAACCATTAATTTGTTTTAAATCCCGTTACTGAAGAACTTCAAACCGAACAAACAAACAGAGTGCTTTCAACGTTTCTATTTATTCTTGGCAAGTATAAATCGATTCAAAACTAAGAGTTTGTTCCATGTTAACACCAACTGTCGGATTTTTCTATTGGCAATTTTGCATGATTCTGTATTTACCGAGCAGTAATTATAAAAGCAAAGATTATACAAACACACGTTTGAAATAAAATAAGTAGGCATTTGTACTGTCTATAACGATGATAATGATCATTTTGATGAGCAATTATTGAGATATTAAACAAAATATGTATTCAAAACTCTAAACGTATAAAATATTTAGTATGTCTTATAGAGAAATCAAAATTGTATTAAAAAATGTTAGGTAATATTAACTCGCTATTATATTAGGTTAGTTGAATAACACACACGGAAATCGCAAAGGTAAATATCTGGAATTGAACTGACGTGACGTCACCACTTTCCCAACTGAAATGATTTCAATTTCAATACAGGAAGTAATCACTGAAAAGGCAATACTTGTTTCGTGAAAAGTTTTTACCTATTAAAGTAGGTTTATTAGTTATAGTCGAATGTTTTGGAAATGGTAATACAAACCGATAATTTGGATTTAATTGCTTCGTAAAGTAATAATTAGAGGTACAAATCGTTATTATCAATTACTAATAAAACTATAAACATAAATTATATAATTACTTATATTTTGTACATTGTGTATGACCCTTTCACAGGCTTACCAAGTAGTCAATAAAACAGTACAAAAGTAATGTTCACGCTTTGTTTAACATTGTAATAAGGAAATAAATAAGAAAAGAAATTCTGAAGCCATGTATATGTGAATAAGCACCTTAATTTGTGTCCTACATTTCTAAGCCACTGAAGTAAATTGATTATTGACGGAATTGCCATTAGCTCTTTACACAGAGACAATTTATAATATTCAGAAAACTGCCTGTCAGCTTCATAATCTGTAAACTATCAGACAACACTACACTAGCGATCGTTTTCTACAACTGAGAAGTTTTGCCAAGTTAAACATCTGCAAGGTCGAGAAGGAAAGGAGGAGTTCCCATCGAGGAGTACCATCGATTGGCAATACTGGTCGGTTTTTTTACCCAAAACACTTTTCTGATATCAGTTAAATTATATAATTATTTTATCTGTAATTATTTTTGATTGGTCTGAAGTTATCTGTTACATTTCTTAGGTGTAGTGAAAAATAACCTATTAGTATGCCCTAAACCTTGCATAGAGCTAAACCTATCTCTATAAAAGCTAAATTCAATATTTAAAAACCCCTGCACGGCTGAACAGAATTTTTGAATAATTGTTACGAACACTCTCTATCAAGTCACCTTTCAAACAAAAAAACTAAATCAAAATAGGTTCATCTGTTTGGGAGGTACGATGCCACAGACAGATTCACACTTTAAAGTTATAACCCCCATCTGTTTGCGTCGGGAGTTAAAATATAGTATTTTAATTTGAAGTATTTGTTTTAAAGACGCTTATTTTCCAGTTATGCTGGAAGTCTAGATCTATGCGCGCTATATATATATTTTTTACTTTTTATTTTATGCCCACGGAAGTAAACTCTGATCCTAATATTTTTATTACAATATACTGTATGGCTCGTCACGTTTGTAGGCTAGTTGAATCGTTGTATGTACGCATTTGGTTTTAGATATTAGACTTCGCATTACGTGCTTTATTAAATTTGAAGCCTCCTACAAAATTTTAATTTCTACACCCGTCCCGTAGGCTACATATTATGATCTTCAGTAAAAGTGTACTGTTTTAGCAGGACTTGTTGGTAAACTATTCGGTACATACACACTAATTATATAGGCCTATGTCTATATTCCACAATGACAGTAAATTTATATGAATAACTTCATTAAAATGTATTTTCAATTCTTAAAACCCACAACTTTTCGTCTATGAACAGTAAAACCTGTCCAAAAATACCATGACAACACCGAGACTCTCCACTTTGTCGCAGCTGTCAAGCAAAATAAGTTCCAGAGTTTTCATCGACCCGCGACTTGTATTTGCCCTTAGACAAGGATGTTTTTATTTTTAGACTTTGACAGGGGGCCGGATGTGGATGCATTGCATAGATTAACTCTAATACAAATGTCACCAACCGGAAAAGAACCACATTTCTTCTACAGTCTAATACAACTCTAAATTTAGATCCATCGAGGCAGTTTGAAAAGTTATCAACACAAGTTTCAAAACAGTTTCGCGGAATAATTATTACAATTTGCAGGCCTATGCAGTGGGGTATATAAGAGGGAAGTTCCGGGGGTTTGGGTTCCTTCAGAGATATAAACTGCAAATAAATTACAATTTCAAATAAGAAGTATAGCAAGGTTATAAAACCTGGTAATATAAAATTATAGAGCTGGATTAAATAAGCAATAATTTTTTTTCTAAACACAGTGTTCATACACTGCATTATTATTCATTTTTCTTTATAAAATCTTATGAGATTCTAACAAAAATTGAGCTTAATGCTCGAATCTGTAATCTAACTGCGGAGCTCTGAAATAGTATGGGTTCCCGCGGTAGATTTTATTCACCATTGTGTGTTTAATAAGTTTAAATAGCTCAAATTGTATTTGGATGCCGGTTTTATTCGTGGACTTTTCCGTTGTGTTTTATCCCAGTGATTCATGAAATTAGTGCTCATTGATGTGTTGTGTTTTTAATTATATTTTAACTTCGGTAATTAGAGCCAATTTTATTTGGGACGAGTTTACTTTCATATACTTTTCCGATGAATCTTAAATTAATTCCAGCAAGTCATAAAATTAGTACAAATTTTATTCCAGTGTGGCTTTCTTATACGGTAATTCCTTAAACTAGTACAAATTGTATTCGGAAACGGCTTTCATATGCGGTAATTCCTTAAATTAGTACACATTGTACTCGGGTGTGGATTTTTTTATACGATAATTCATTAAATTAGTACAAATTGTATTCGGAAGAGGCTTTCTTATACGGTAATTCCTTAAATTAGTACAAATTGTATTCGGGAGTGGCTTTCTTCTACGGTAGTTCTTTAAATTAATAGATATTGTATTCGGGAGTGGCTTTCTTGTACGGTAATTCCCTAAATTAGTACAAATTGGATTTGGGTGTGGCTTTCTTATTCTGTAATTCCTTAAAATGAGTACAATTTGTATTAGGGTGTGGCTTTCTTATATGTTAATTCTTCAAATTAATACACATAGATAGTATTCGGTGTTAGTTTTTCGTAAACCTACGCCCGGGACTGTGTGTTGTAAATAACTTTTTTAGTTTGTGCATTTTATGAAATTGGTGCAAATCATAATATAATATGGTTTTCTTTTGTAGACTTGCGCCGAATGTCGGGGAATACTTTAATTTTGCCCCGCTCTGTATTTAGTGATAATAACTTCTGTAATGACAGTTGTAAACATGTTTAATTTTATTGAGAATTTTTTTATTTTAAAAGAATATAACCTTAAATGTCACTTTACAAAAGGAAAGTAATATTTTAAGTATTTTGAGTAGTAGTGAATATGATATCAAACTACACCCCTTCAGAATACAATTTTATTTATATCACCGTTAGTTTGGCCAGTAAATAGTTTTAGTTGAAACACTTTAATCGGCTTCTTGATAATAGCAAATAATTTATCTTTGTAATCAAGCCTAGATTATCTCTTCTCCACTATGTTTTATTAGAAGTAGAACAATGACTTAATCTTGTTATGTCCACTTTAGTAAATTATAAACTTTTTATAACTTGGAATAAAGATCTTAATGTTGAAGAATAAGACAGGAAGCAAACCAAAATATTCCTCCTGATATTTGGTAGAACTGTGGCACAAACAATTATGCTCCCCCTTCTAATGTTTAGGGTTTGGCAAAATACCCACATATACTGCAGTATTTCGGCATTAGTATGCTTACATTTCCAAATATTTTTAAAAACATTTTTTGTATGTGAGACCTTGTTTTGACGCACCTATTGACAGCCCCAATCTAGAGGTGTACATTATGTGCCCAACACATTACTTCGCCTTCTAGAAACTGAGATAATACAATCTATGCCAGACTTTGCCCAACTCTGTATAATCATCCTGTAAATATGTGCAGATCATTGAAACTATGTATAATATAATTTCCGAAAAAATAACTTACATGTTTGTCCATTTTATTAAACTTTTACAACTTTTTTTTTTAGATGAAGTGGAGTGGAGTGTTGATTGGTGTATTAGTCCTGGTCGCAGTTGTAGTTGCAGAGGGTGAAATCTGGGAAGAAGACGAGAGGGAAGTTTTAATCAGAAGTGAGAGAGGAACAAAAAATAGTAAAGGTAACACATCAAATTACTGTTAATTTAGACGCAAAATAATATAACCTAAAAGATAGGATCTGTGATGACAACACTTTCTAACTGTAACCTACAAAATAAACAAGTGAAATTACAAAAGAGTTAAAATATTCATAGATTAAGAAGTGAAATTACAAAAAAGTAAAAATATCCAAAGATTAACAAGTAAAATCACAACAGCGTTAAAATATCCACAGATTAATAAGTAAAATTACAACAGAGAATATCACTAGTTTAACAAGGGAAATATCTAAAACCTTAAGCATCTAAGTCTGAGTTTCCCCAAGATGTACTTAACTTGAAGTAATATTATGAAAGAATAATACATAGTTAAAAGTGTCCTTCTATTTTTGCTCGGTTGCATGATGTATGATATATTATAATCATATTTCTAATCGACAATTTTGTGTGTTTTGAATTATTTATTTGTAATTAATTAAGTGTGTAATCGTAAAATGGTGCATCGCCAATGTTATCGACTCGCCTTTCTGTAATCCTAGACAACTAAATACGCTGTAAAGTAAAAACGTTTGTTTAGCCTGTAATAATGTTAGAGGTACCTGAAGATGGAGTTTGTCAATTTTTTTAAACACATATAACAAATATGATATATGCATAGTGAAACAGAGCTCCCGGGTGGTACAGATAACTCGCAAAAGAATCAGTTTAGAAATTTAATTTCTACTAAAACATTATTACTTCGCATGTAATGAAAATATTCAAATCCCTTGCCCCAAATGTCATATTGTGGAAGAGGTGGTCGTTTTGGGAAAAAAAATGGAGGTGAAAGTAAGATGAAAGTTATCTTCACCGCATTATTGATAACTTACTGATTATGTTTTGTTTTTCAAAAATAAATTTTTTTCATGCGAGGCCAATTTTTACAAATAAAAGGAGACGTAAATTTTGTTGCCACCATTTTAAAATGGTTGGAGATATGACTAAAGTTTAAATACAAAAAATGTTCAGCTTTAAATGCTCTTCAGTTTGAAATCCAAGTCAACTATATTGCTATTCGGAATGCTTTAAATTTTAGCTTTTTCATTTTCCTGAATGTAATTAATGTTGGAAATCTTCTCGATTTTGACATTATTTGAAAGGGCATATCTAACAATGTTTGATAAAATTCTGAAATAAAACGGTTTGATGATGGTAAATAAAAATACAAAAATTAAATTTTTGTACTTTTAGGGCTGCCATCTTGATACTGGACCAGGTAATATTGGTGAAATGTTTACTTAAAGAGACCTTTAAAATTACTTAACTTTCAGCCTATGTTTACATTTAAAAACTATGCAAATGATCCCCACCCCCAACATATTTTTCTTACATTCTTTAATTGCGAAACTATGCCTCTAACTGATTCATTTGCTCGCTATACATACTAATATTGGAATATGAAACTATTTTTTAATTAGAAATCAAATCATGAATAAAAAATACTATTTACTTAATTAGAAATTGTATGTGTTACTTATAACACATAAGTAATTAACAAAACTTTATTCTTACAGTAAATTGTGTTGAGCTTATTTTTATTCTAAAATTTAGTGACGTTGGGATAAAAACGTTTTGCCTGTAATTGTTTTGATTTAAAAATTTCTTACGCTAAAGAAAAATTAAAAAATATATTTATTTTTTGCACACCGTACTGCATATTTAAAATCACATAGTTAATGTTTCTTATGAACGTTTTTAACACAGATATTTAAGAAAAGTTATTGTAACAGAAATATAGTATTTCATAAGAAAATGTTTTTTTAAAAAGGTCTACAAACCAAAAATAAATTACTACTTATTATTTTAGTTCTCTGCTTAAAACCAAGCTAATTTTGTAGAAGAAATCTTCCTGGCATTCAGTACTTGGAAATGTTTTGGTGGAAGGTACCAACTATAATATTTACAACAACAAAAATAAAAGTTTTTTATTTTAACTATATAAGGTACAAACATACAATTTGCAATATGTTGTAAAGAAAATAGTTTTATTACATTATTGGATTTGAACGATGACAACTTTAATGAATTAATTCATAAAGGCAAATGTAAGTTATGATAGACAAAAACTAATTTCAATTAATTGTATAACAATTAAAATTATAGTTATTACAATAATATTTACTTAGAAGTATTTATTTTAAGAATTATTGTCTTGTGGATATTAATTACCATGAGTTATTAATTTAATTATATACGGTATATTTTTATATTTAGCTTTATAACTAAAAATAAGATGAAATTGTTTAAACTTTTTCTATAAAGTATGGAATAGAAATGTTTTATTGAAACTATTACTACAGTTACAATACATCTTAATAACATAAGTTAGTTGTAAAAACAACCCCTGTTGAACCAATAGGTTCAAGACCAAGGGTTCAAATTCAAAAGTTGGACGAAAAATATCTGATAATAATACAGTACAGCATGTGTTAAACAAATATAAAATATTCAAAAATATACATATTTTGCAACTTTACAAAATAATCAAACAACATTTCTCCCTTGTATGTAGAGTTTTCAAACAGTTTAAATTATTGTAAGTGTAACTTAAATTCTACTTTGTTTAAAAGAGTTCCAACATTTTTTAAATTTTTATTTACAGAACCATGCCGATATGAAAAAGGTGCCTGGTCAGAATGTGACACAAAAACTAATATGCGCACACGTACATTGACCTTGAAAGATAGGAAAAAGACGGATGCCACAGGACCTGCTGCCACATGCGAACCAACAAAGACCATCCAGAAAAAGTGCAAGAAAGGTAAGAAAGGTGTGTTCCCCAATGATTATTTCATTAATTGTTTATTAATGTATTGGTTTTTGTGGATTTAAGCATGTAAGCTTCTTCGGCTTAGCATGTAGTCAAATTTTGGATGTTTTTTAAGAATGGAAGCAACTTTCAAAATAAAACGCATTAAGAAAGATAATTCCACAAGTATTGTAATGAAATATATTACTTTGCTTAGCCAATTTTCCTCACTACAGTAATTGAGTTTATTGTTCATAATGCATGAAAGAAAAAAAAGTATATTTAATATTTATTAAAAAAGACAAGTTGTGTTTAAAAACGTTTTATAAGTAATCCTTTAACGTACATTCAAGTATAAATCTTAACATTAATTTTTTTCTTGGCATAGTTGGCTGTAGTCTGTACTATTGGCATAGTAGTTTGGTGTTCCCTCCATTCTTCTCCTTCCAGTTGTCTTTGTCTATTATTTTCTCATAGAAAAATTACTAACCAGATCATTTTGACCCAATAATGTAACATATTTTTTGATGCCTACTCCTTCAAGATCTTCAAGCATTTATTTATCACCAG
This sequence comes from Philaenus spumarius, assembly GCA_018207615.1. Classification (NCBI taxonomy): domain Eukaryota; kingdom Metazoa; phylum Arthropoda; class Insecta; order Hemiptera; family Aphrophoridae; genus Philaenus; species Philaenus spumarius. Next base: position 53,698 of record JAGFPH010002466.1, on the reverse strand, counting down.
TTGGGAAAAGAAGAACCACTACCATCTCTAAATATTTTATTTAGAAAATCTAAAGACTTTGAATTAAAATAGATGAGTTATGTGTTCTCTGGATACATTTCAAACTCTTAATTTTATAAAGTCACGGGCCTATTTCAAGATTACATTAATACTTTAATTTTTTTAGTACCGTACGTACAAGTTTTAAAAGAAAATATTAAGTAAATAAACATAAGTTTTTCAAACTGTTGGTTTTTTTCATCATGAAACACAACTTATACAATATTTTAGTATGTTTTCTGCTGAATATTGAATAAGGTTTTTAAGTAAAAAAATCATTATATAACTATGTTATACAAGTATTCTAAATTGGTAATATGATATGGAAGTAAATAAATTAACGATAGCAGCATATCACTGTAATATCTCATATTGACCTGATGGTGTAAGTTGCAGATTTCAAATTAAATTAAAGTAAGTAAAAGCTTTTAACTTAAATTTTGCATAAAGAATAAGTTCTATAGAAAAATTTCATAGACTACTTACTATATCTAAAAAGTCCAACATTTTAAAAGTGTACTAAAATTTATGGCTATCAATTAAGAAAAATTTTAATCTTTTATCGTTGATAAAGTTTTGATACATCTTAAAAATGTCAAATCTACAGTCATAAAGTAATATTTTATAAGAAATTTGACAAGTTTTAAGGTGACAGTTTCTCTTGACACACAATTATTCATTGTAAACTCTAAGAGAGTAAATTTATCACCCACCACTGCCCTGTTTTCCCTGTCTCATATTTTTTGATCAGTTGTCTGGAAAATTACATTGGTAAAACGATTACTAACTCATTTTATGTAGTTTGAAGAGTGAAAGCAGCATTACCTTTGGAACTTTATTATGCATTTACTGTGGCTTTTGGTACCTTCAAAATAAAAATTGTGGATTTGTGTAAATAAAATCTCTTTACGTGTTTACATAAATTCCTACCACTATCACAACTGATTTCACAGCATCAAAATATTCTTAGCTCCTAAGTCCTAATTAAGTGCATCAAATGTTAGTATTACAGTAAGAAGTTTCCTCTTCTTCTCCAAAATAATAATTTATCAAATTTGGCTCTAAATAGTTTTAAAAAGTTTTGCTGAAGATTTAAATATTTTTGTTTATTGGGAAGTGTAGGTCAATTGTTTACATTTTATAAAATTTGACTTTAATAAAGATGTAGTTAGAGTGACAACATAAGTTTTAAAATTATAGTAGATTAATGTTTTAATTTTCAGACCATCTCCCCACCCTGCATCTTTAGGCCTATTCTGGCTTCTTCTATTTACAGTGGTATCCAATTTAGAATCATATTTTCCATGACATTATTGAAACAATTTATTGAATTTATCCATCACTTTTTAGATTTTGTTATTATTGTAGAATTCAATAGGATAGGTTGTTGATCTTTCTTTTGTTTTACCTTGCACTTTTCAGTTAATGGTGCAATGCATTACACATATCCCCAAATTTCACCTAACTGCTATCAGTTCGAAAAATTTAGCTGGCCTGAAGATTATGTTTGATTTATTTCAATCAGAAAATAATTTTATCATCTTTAGGATACCAATAGTCTACACTGTCTTTTTTGTTATGCGGTTCCCTTAAGGGTCTGCTCCAGTAAACGGGAAAGCAACCGGAAAAGCAAGCGCTTCTCACTATGTAACTATCTAAACAGTGCAATTTCTTGCAGCTGAACGCTTTTACATTGCCTCATTTCAAACCATTTTATAAGTCTATCTTTTGTAATTGAGTGTTAAAAAAAACTGAATATTCTTTATAAAATTTCGGATCCGGCTTGTAAATTATTTTTAATTATTAATTTTTTATTGTGTTAGGAAAAAATTCAAGTACTTACAAAATGTCAATTACATAATAAATCAAAAGCATTTAAAAAAAAATGTAAAATGCAAAACGGACTGTGCTTAAAATGAGACCTTGCAAACAATTTTATGATAAAAAATAAACGAAATAAATGGTTTGAAATTTAACATTGCTCTTATAGGATAAAAATCCAAGATGGCTGCCACTACAGCAGACCCTTAAGGTCACAAAAAGTCCCAACTTATGATTAGTAAAAAATTGTTTCACTATTTCCTTAAAATTGTAACCACATCTTGATTATTGATGCTCTATTCATACAATCAAAGGTTGATTCTCTGGGAAGACACATCGTACATGTTCTCAACCATGGTACATTTCAATCCTTAACATTATTCAAATAAACTGAACCATTTTGGTGGAATAATTTGAATAACTAAAATAACCAAAGAAATCAGTAGAAAAGTGCAAAAGACATTTAGTATCCAACTATTCATCACCTCTTACTCTCACAAAGGAAGTGTACGCCTAACATCAATGACTCAGAACATAAGTGAATCACTTTGTTTACTATTTGTGATGTCTTGTAGAATGATTAAAGTTAATTGAATCTTATGGTGAAGCATACTTCTGCCAGTTGTTTTTCAATGATAAATTGAGTAAGATAGAGTTGCCATATTAACAAAACCTTAAGTAAAAGGGAATTTAACCCTTCAATATTTAAAATATCTTATTGGCACCTATTTTCAAGCATAGAAGTAATTTTAACTTGTAAACTTTAACTTGTAGATGATACCATAAATATATCTCTCAAACCAAGCTTTCATGTAGTCAAGTTTTTGAGGATTATCACTTTTAGTGTTCTAGACAAGTGAGTTTGTATTGCATAAGATAGATAGATTCATGTTCTAAGTCAAAAATATCTTTATAATTACGAATATTGATAAAGTTTGTAAGTTTGTTTGGATGGTTTTCCATTTCTTATCCATTAAAAAAATATGTTTTATATATATATATACAGTATTTAGGGTAAATTCAAATATTTTAAACATTTACTGGGATATTTTTCCTTTTTCTAGTACCTATGTGTCCTAATTACAAACCAAAACACAATAGTAATTGAATTGTTATATTCTAATAGGATATTACATATATGTTTTTAATTTATTTATTTTGAAATATATTAATTTATTATGCTGCTGAAAACTCTTTGTTCTTTGTTTATATAACTTTCATTTACTTAAAATTAGAAATACTTGAAACCATCATTAGGCCTACTCATGAAACACTACACACTAAAACGAGTAGTTTGTTCAAACAACAACTTACCTGGAAATATATAATTTAATGGACAACTATTTTTGGACATCGGTTCAGACATTTTGTGCGTTCATCTCCTAGATAACGAGGGTAAATTGGTGCTTCCTTATTAAGGAGCTGACACTGAGGGCACCACGATTAGAAAGACGCATTGACTCTTTGTATTCTATGCTCTAGATTTCTTGGTTACGTATGCAAAGAGGTCAAACTGATCTTCGAAGGGATATTTCATTATTATGAACCCATAAGCACAATCATTAAGGCACAAATTAACAGTTAGTATTTGAGATAAATTGTTATGTTGTGACAACATTACTTAAAGGAGGTAATGGCTATTGTTATCTAATAAATGAAATAGATATGAATTGATCACCTTTTTTGTTAATGAGTTTCACCCGATCTTAAACTATAAATTTTTTTTTTTTTTTTTTTTTTAATGAAGTGCAAATAGATTTGTATTATTAAAAGATAATAGACAGGCTCTGTAAATCTGTGAGAGAAAAAGGGACATAGCTTGGGTCCTGATTGGAAAAATTAAAGTGTTCACAATAATGTTGTTAAATGGTGAAAATTGCTTTGAAAGACAATTTCAAAAATATAATATATTCCACATTTGTTTTTATTTCATAAGTAAACTGTAAATAGTCAGAAATTAACTAGCCTACAAATTTTAAAACTATTATCAGATTTCATTCAAATATGTAATAACAATTTAAGAAAGTTTATTAATAAAAAAATTTAAACTTTATTTTTGTTACACTTCCAAGATAAGCATTGCCGTTGTCTGTTCCAAAGTATTAATTGAGTGAACCAAAGTATGCCAAACCAAATTTTTGAAAGTGTTATAAAATGGTAAATGTGTACTGCTAGTTAAAAAAAAAGTATTTAATTATTATTAGTTAAAAGCATAATATTTATTAGTAATAAAATAATTGGTGAGAAATTTGAGCTGTCATAAGTTTGAATTTTGATATTAACGTTGGTTTTTCTGTGTGGTATTCCACTCTCAGTTCTTCATGAATCATATTGTTGAAACTAATGACACAAAACAATTAAAAAATACAAAACATTTCATATAATAGCAATGTACTAATTACAATTAGTTTGCTAAAATGTCATCTACAGAAAATATTTCCTGAGGTGAAAATGAAATAAAACTTTCCTCTTTAAAAATTACTCCATATTGGTTTTTTAACAGCTAAACAGCGGCTGAAAAGTTATAAATGTATTCTTAAAATCATTATATTCCAAGGATATGAAGAAGAAGAGTTTTGATGAGTATTTGGAGAATTTGGCAGTGGATGCAGAATCGGACTACTCCTTGTGGAAAGCAACTATTAAATTTAAGAGGTCTGTAAAGAGAATTCCTCCAATCAAAGATGAGTTGGGCGACTGGATGTGTCTTGATAATGAAAAAGCCGAGCTGTTTTCGCGGCATCTATATAATGTGTTTCAACCTCACAGCATCGCTTCTAGAATCACATTGTCAAAGTCATATAGAGATTGTTCTTGTATTAAGCCTGTAACTCCCCTAGAAGTTGCTCAAGAAATTGATAAAAACATCAACGCAAGGAAAGCGGTAGGAGTTGACAGAATCTCACCGAGAGTTCTTAAGGAATTGTCGTGGAAGGGTGTTGTAATTCTCACATACATATTTAATGCTTGTTTCCGTCTCGAGCATGTACCGGAGTGTTTCAAAATTGCGCAAATCATCATGCTGCACAAACCAGACAAACCTACTGAAAATGTGACATCATACAGACCGATTTCACTCCTTTCTGCGATATCTAAACTGTGGGAGAAATTGTTTTTCAAGCGACTTAAGCCCTTAACAAGAATACCGGATCATCAGTTCGGGTTCCGTAGTAGACATTCCACAATAGACCAATTGCACAGAGTAACTGCTGTAATAGAAAAGGCTTTTGAGAATAAACAATATTGTTGTACTGCTTTTCTTGATGCTGCACAAGCTTTAGACTGTTGGAATCATATCTTGTGGGTCGTTTGTTTTTCATAGTGTATGGCGATGCTAGATCAACCTTCTATCCCATACAGGCTGGAGTGCCTCAGGGCAGTGTTCTCAGACCCATCTTGTATTTGTTATACACAGCAGATATTCCTACCACTAATAATACAACTGTTGCCACATTTGCAGATGACACAGCAATATTAACCACTGGTGAAACTGAAGCTCAGGCAACTGACCATCTTCAAGTTGTCTTGACCGGGTAGCGGAATGGACCTGTGACTGGAAAATCAAACTCAATGAACAAAAATAAACACATGTGACTTTTGCTTTGTGACAAGTAGATCCTAGGCAATGTAGTATTGTTTATATAAATAGCAAGCTAATACTGCAACATGATTCGGTTAAATATTTAGGAATGTACCTTGATAAACGCCTTACTTCTCGCTTATTACAGTACCAAAATGTCACACAAAGTATTATAAAATGTACATATTCCGATTTATATGAGGTTGTATTAAAGCAGTGGCATAACAATAGGGTGGCAGGATGGGCAAATGCCATGGGCCCGCAGCTGGAAGGGGCCCCCGGCCTGAGAGGGCCGTGAGCACAGAAGGATCCTAAAATTTAGGAAATCTTATTAGTTTTATATATAATAATTTAAGTTACCTACGTGCATACACAAGTTACACAAAAAAAAATGGTATCAAAATTTTAATGTATTTGTTGGAAAAGATATCACCCAGTCAGTTTTAGAACGTATCCGGTATAGGTAATAAAATCCTAGCTACTTTTAAACACAACGCTGTAGCTGGAAGAAATTAAGTTTTAGTTCATAGTGCCGAGCGATCATTTTCAAAATTGAAATTGATAAAAACTTATTTCAGAAATTCTAGGGAACAAGAAAGGTTACGCAACTTAGCTATTCTATCCATCGAACATTCCATAGACTAAAATTTGAACTTTTTGAACTTTTATGTCACAGAAAGTACAAAAAAAGGAATTTTAATAATAAACATTTTGTACTAAAAATTGTGATTTCAGTCTAGTACGCTCTTTAAATTTAAAGTTATTAGAAAATTAACTAATTATATTAGCGTTTTATTGGTTTAATTAGTACTTTTCTTAGTGATTTATTATAAAATAAAAAAACTCTTTAACGTTTGTTGAGCTTCTTTATATTGGGCCTTGAACAGTATAGTCACATCACTGTATTAAAGCCATTGTTTTAATCGTGTTCTTAAAAGAGGAGGCTGTGTGAGCTTCATTGAACTTAACTTTACTAAAGAGATCAATTAAAATTAATCACTGATGACTTCACACTTGACAAATGAGACAAACAACTGACTTTACTGTTTCACCTAATTAACTTACTGTCTTTTCTATTATTGTAACAACCAGATATTTATTCATTTAGTTCTATTTAATAATGTATTTATGAATTGAGTTACTGACTTTTACATAGCAACTGTAAAATAATAAGGGAATAACTACATTCTTTGTTGATCATGTTAACTGATATCCATATAATATTATGCCTTTAGAGTTTTGAAATAATCAGTGTTTTGTGAACTTGGTCTGGGAGTTTAACAAAACTGTTATTTTGAAGAAAATAAAAGTGTACAGATCTCACTAAATTAATTTTACTGGTCAAAACATGTTTCAACGACAAAGTTCCTCATGTTCAGTGTCAGTAAACAACTAACTTATGACTAAGATACATATTCATATCCTTTCCTATTAGGAGAGTGTGTTAATAATAATAATTCGACCATGCAGCTGGACCACTGACATGAGTTAAGCAAATTTCCAAAATTAAGTTTATATGCCTATGTTTTAGGGTTTCAACCAACAATTTGGGAAATAGGTCTTCTCACGAAGGCGTTGAACAGCTGTCTGTGTGTACGCAATATATTAGTAGAATTTGTTTCCTCCTAGTGGCCTCGCAAGTTTGCACCACTTGGCTTCGAACCAGGTGCTTTTATGGTATTTTACGTTTTGGTCGATTTTGGTTGAACCAAGCAAGCTAAAAGGTCGCGTAAAAAAATAAAATATGCAAAATAACATCCTAAATTTATATTTTTAGAAAAAACTCTAAAAAAATTTCATTCTCGTAGTAAAAATCTCAAAAAATAGTTACTTCCAGTCAAAAAACGTACTTCCGGTTGTTGGATTTTTTTTGGCTAAGTCATCAGAGCGAAATAGACAACCAAAATTTGGACCAAATCGGACTTAAAATGTGGCCTCTAGAGTGCGAACACATATATACATAAATATATATATATATATGATTTTTAATGACACTCCAAAACTTGTTCTGGGGACCATGATCGGAGCTCATTTGCTACTCCCGACCTTGGGTCTCACCATAAGGGCCACTGCAATAGCTCATTTTTCCTATGGAAATTCGCTAATAACAGCCAGTATGTTTAACATAACTTAAAAAGAAGAGCATATAGACCAGTTCCAATCATGTTTAAGGCAACAAAAATTCTTAACAGTATACAAATGGTCGGGAAATGTAGTTAATGGTGTAAGTAATTAAGGAAAATTGACCCGACTGAGTAAAAGTCCCGTAAGGGGGAGGGGGTAGTATTTACGTGTTTAGGGGTGTATATTCGTTTTTTGCGATTTGCGGCTAAACTATGCATCCTGTCGAAAAAAATTAAATACAGTTAGACCTCAATAATCCGGCACTCAATATTCCGGCAGACCCGATAGTTCGGCATCCATCATCTTGAAAATTTACACTCATTAAAAATGGCAGTTTTTGTAATTATTGAGTGATTTAGGCCCGGTCTACACTGTCTGTTGGCTCCACATCCGTTAAAAACCGTGTGTAAAAATCTACTGCTCAATAAACTTGTCCAAAACAAACATTCAAATCAAAATTTCCCCTAAAAATAGAACCGATTCAAAACAATGTGCTCTCGTCGTCCTTTAAAAACGTTAAAGAGACCGTTTAACACTTTTGATTTTGTTGAACACGTATTCCACTTAATGAAGATTATTTGAACAAATTGAAGTCTTTGGAAAAAGATACATTGAATTTCTTGTAAATAGTTGTTCGATTTAAAACCACTACTTTGCACGTTTTGGAAGCGAAAGGAGTTTTGTGACAAGCTGGATTAAAAATAGCAAATCTCCACCACATACTGTACTAACTAACGGAAGAAAACAACAAAGGGGAATGGAGCCGTGCCTACCTGAGGCCCATTAGTTAGCGGCAATCTCTCTACGCAGTTAATGTTACATAGTTTCAACGTGTAATTTACGTGTTCATATATAGTACATGTGCATTTATTTATAGTTTATTCTCTGTTTAAACCATTTTAAAGGAAGACCTCGATAATCCGGCGTATTCGATAATCCGGCATATTCGATAATCTGGCATTACCGGATCCCCGAGCATGCCGGATTATCGAGGTCTTACTGAATATAAGTTGTATATAATAATATAATCTAAAACTGTTTTATTGGAAATTATTGACCATAACCTCAAAATATCAAGAAAAATGCAAAATACCGTTTTTTGTTTGTTTTTAATTTATAACTATCGCTAAAAATTTTATATTTTCGTGAAAATTAGTGAAAATGTTCTTTTTGTGTTTAAAACAACCCCACATTTTTCAAAGCAAAATATTTTTATTTTTGTGTTTTATGAAGAAAATTTTTAAAAAGGCCTAATTTTCATTGAAAAATTTTGTTAGCAAATTTTCGATTTTTGACCAGTGCTCATTATTTTTGTTGAAATCTCAACTTTAATATAGAATTAAAATATAATATGGTTTATATAAAAAAATATCGTTAAAAAGCGGATAACCTCAAAACTACTTTTTTTAAATAGATTTTCGGTGAAAATCATTATTTACAAATGTACTTTATTAATCTCGGCTTTCAAAGTCCCGAAAATATTGTTTAAACTGCAATTAAATATTTAAAAACTCAAAAAATACAAGGCTGTAAACTTTGACAATTTTTTCATTATTTCTTGTTATTCGTAAGTATTTACAAATTATCACATCAAAGTGTTTTGTTTAAAGTATAAAATACAAAAATTAAAAGTAAAATAATTTTATTGCAATCTTTTTTATTCGATTGCAATAAAGATTATTCATCTTTTATTCTGGATTAATAAAATTAATCCATTGCTATTATTTCAGAGAATTTTGATAAATATCAGCAGAACAGATAAATTATTTACAGTATGAGCTTGCTTCATTTTCTATGTCGTTTACATAGAATGGCTTCAGACAAAATGTTAAATTACATTTATATATAGAATTTGCGAGCATCGATTCGTTTATAATATAAATGTAAATATTATATTACATTTACTTCAAGCAATATTTTACAAGTTGTTGATGGAGGGTTTCTCTTACACAAAGTAATCTGGCAAAAAAACCGATACAATTAATGAAATAACACAAAAATATTTACATTATGTACAAAACAACTACAAAAAAATTTTTATATTATATTCTGTGGCTATACAGAAACTGATTCTACAGCTAAAAAGACAGCAGCAACATCAACAGCGTCCACAAGTTCCATGAGCACAAAAAAGCGAGAGATTACGAAGAACACACGCAGTAAATATTCCTGCATTTGATTATCAAAATATTACAAAAATCCCATTTGTTTAAGAAAAATTTTTGTTTAATGAACAAAACAAATAGAAATTAATAGAAACCTGTCGCAACAATTACAATCAAAGAATTTTATCTCCACACAAGCTGAAGAAGATTCCCTACTTATTAATACATCCCTTGAAGTAGCAAAAACTCTGATAAAATAGTGGTAGTTGTTGGTCAAGACATAGATCTTTTAGTTCTGTTAAATCAATACAGTTCAAATGAATTGAATATCTATTTCCACAAACCTGGTGCAGGAAATATTAATGATACTTATTTCACCTCTAATAGTTTTAAACATAAATCACATAAACATATTGTAATATTGTAGCATTTTTGCATTGTTTTTCTGGCTGCAATACAACTTCCAGTTTTGCTGGGAAAGAGAAAAAACAATTATAAAATCATTATTGGCATTTATTTAATTTATAATTAATTACTTAAAAAACCCGATTTACTTAATTTTGCAGAAATGTTTTACAATACAAATACAGCCAAACAAACGATTACAGAAAATGGTATAAATATAATAGCTTCTATTTACAAAAGTAAAACTTTATATATATACATCTCTACACGAATTAAGATTTGAACTACCGAATGGCTACTGTTAAATCCTCATTTCATTTGGATAAATTACCTCCAACTGAAAGAGCAGCTAAGTAACATTGTTACAGGGTGTATTTTCAAATACAAAGTTGGCTTGGTAATCAATTAACAGCATTTGGGGATGGAATCATGTTAATGGTATCGTACCTACATTTACAGAACAAGAAGTAATTCTCAAAAATTTATTGAAAGTTATCTGCTGTAGCTGCGAAACAGTATGCGGTAATAACAAATGTGGGTGTCATAAGCATGGCTTAAAGTTATCACGGTATGTTTCAAATTATCTGATATGTGTTCTAATGCCGAAAAATCGTTGTACGAAAAAATTTCTAATCTCGAGGACATCGAAGACGAAGACAGTATCCACGGTCTAATAAATATTAATAAAAATAATGATACTGAACTGGACAATCCAAAAGAACTCTAAGGCATTGAAGATATAGAAAATGAACCTGAAGAAATCGAAAGTTTGATCAATTCTGGCAATGAAGAAAAAAGATTGCAATAAAATTATTTTACTTTTAATTTTTGTATTTTATACTTAAATAAAACACTTTGATATGATAATATGTAAATACTTACGAATCACAAGAAATAATAAAAAAATTGTCTCAGTTTCACAGCCTTTGTATTTTTTGAGTTTTTACGTATTTAATTGCAGTTTAAAATATGTTTTCGGGACTTTGAAAGCCGAGATTAGTTAAGTACATGTAAATAACGTAAATAACTTGTAAAACATAGTACTGTATGGGAATTACCGCTTTTTATAAATGTAAACGTTTATTTACAATTAAAAAAAAAAATCATGATTTTCACCGAAAAATCGATTTTTAAAAAGTAGTTTTTCAGTTATCCGCTTTTTTAACGATATTTTTGTACATAAACCATATTATATTTTAATTCTATGTTAAAGTTGAGATTTCAATTAAAATAATGAGCACTGGTAAAGTTCAAAAATTGAAAATTTGCTAACGAAATTTTTCGATTGAAAATTAGGTCTTTTTTTAAATTTTCTTCATAAAACATCGAAAATTAAATATTTTGTTTTGAAAATACTTACACCATTAACTACATTTTCCGACCATTTGTAAACTGCTAAGAATTTATCATCTATTACGGTATTTAAAAAGGTTTGGCCCTGGTCTAATAGGCCTACATGTAATTGTACAGTTGAATAAGAAAAAGTAATATTTCAATCAAGACAAAATTATCCAAGTTTCTATTTTTAATTATACATGGATAATTAAGAAATGCATTAATATAATATAAATCTAAAGTGAATAACTAACACAAAATTTGTTTGTGCATACTGTATTATCACTCCCAGTATTTATATAAACGTAAAAAAGTATGATAATGTCTGATATTATTTGTAAACTATGTACAAAATTTAATACAATACTGGTCATATTACAGTTCATATTTTTGAAAAGTCAACTCTTTAGATTCTCAGGTAAATAAAGGAAAGATAAATGGTAAATAAAGATAAATGCTACCTATGTAGTCTTATAAAAAAATGAACCTTTCATTGTTCATAAATAGGAGAGATGTAAATGTATTCTTACTCAGTCGGTATTAAGTTTGTTTTATTAAAATATTAATAGTCTTATCGTTATATGAATAACTGCTCAATGTAATAATATATTTTTACTCCAGCTACTACTTTAAGAGGTCTTTTCTTCCTCATAAATAAAGTACAAAGAATAACTTATCATACAGTAGCAGAAAAATACCAATATAAAAAGCATTGAGTCTACTTTGTCGCCCGCCTATAGACGGTCTGAAACTGTGCTCAATGATTTTTATATGAGCACTTTTCCGCCCGCTAAATCATATATATGTTAGTAAAATATCTGCTGAAACAACAATACATCAATGAACTTTCATGTCTTTGGATTCTTGGCATAACCTCAATTGTTTTTGTAAATATGAATGTTCATGTTTTAATAAAGTTTCTTCCTTAGTAAAATGATTCACTAAACTGTAGCTGGAGGGAAAATCTTGTGTGTCTATGGGGAAAAAGTATCATAGTTACCCTCAAGAAAATAATATTTCCTTTCGGGCGACAGAGTGATACTTATGACACAAATAAGTATAAAGCAAGCCCTTGTTAACTGGTTTTACTGTTCATGTTATCTAGATAGATTCTATTTGTGTGTGAAGATAGCATTCATTGGTACTCACATTTAAATTGATACCGTACCAACTAATCCATCGTTTAAAGATTATTCAAATTGGTTTAACAATTAGTGAGATTTCTCTGAACAGATTCTGAACAGTTAAACTTCCCCTTTGTCAATGTTTTAATAAAAATAAAAATTATTTATAAATGCATATAAAGAAATGGGAAGTTAACCACTTGAAATATAATAATAAAGTTTTGATTATATCAGGCTCTTGTGAAGAACTAAGTTGCAAACTAATGTGCCTTCCAAATTTACAGACAGCTGTATTAATTACTCCTTATTATGAACTTCTGCATTCCAAGATTCACACACCATCTGGTCTGACATTTCCTTGAGAACAATATTTATTCAAGAGGATGAGTTAGTGTTTTCTTTTAAAACATTTTGGGGGAGCTAAATGACAAAGTGTTAGCATGGAAACCAATCTTGAAGTTTTCTTGGCAAAGATTGAACATTTAAATGACAAATTGACAAGGTTTGAAACCTCACAAAGTTTATGTTTGAACCTGTTTAAATGAGAAATACTTTGTCACTGGCTTAACAATAATTTATTATAGAATGTTGGTCTTCTAATTCTATTTAGTTTACTTGATTTCCACTTTTAATTTGATACATTTGATTTATGTCATAGCTGTGTCTGTATGAAAGTTGTCTTCTTTCTCATCAATATTATTCCCACTTATAAATCTTTGAAGTTAGAGCAGAAGGGCTTAAGTCAGAAATTGGTCTAGCTGAGATTCGAACCCAGTATATTCTGACCAGGAAGATGCCACGCTATCCACTTGCCTTTAGAAAAACTGTCAACAAAACAACACTTTAGTTACTTGCTACCGTATTGCCTATCTCGCCCCTTCTATGTAATATAATATATATGTGTCCCACGAAGAGGTCCCTATTTTTGAATTAATATATTAGATGCACTGAACACTCTACAAACCTGAAACTCAACAGTCCTAACATACACATATGTAAAAGAAATACACCTGAGTATCAGTTAATTCTGACACATTAGGACAAAATGGCGGGATATCAAAGAAATAGTACCTTTTCGTTAAAATAGTTTTATTTGCTTAAGTGTTACAACATAATTATTGAATTTTAACGATGTTACTAAGCACTAAACAACTTTAGAGAATTAAAGATATAAGTAACTCATAAATAAATTAAATCTATTTGATCCATAAACCTAATTCAAACTGATGTCCATCGATCGCAATGCACTGATGACAACGAAATAGAAAACAGTCATACGCTTTCTGAACAACTCTCGAGGTCTCAACAACAGTTCCTCTTCGATCAACCTCATTAGTTCATCGTCTGTCGCAATGTTATGACAATAAACGTTCTCCTTCAAAAAGCCCCACAGAAAAAAGTCACAATCAAGTCTGGAGACCTTGGGGGACAGTCCATGAAGCTGCTGCCACGACCTATCCAACGGTTAGGAAGATTTTGGTCCAAAACTGCTTTGGCCACATTAGCATAATGCGGAGGAGCTCCATCCTGTTGGAAAAAAACGTCTTTCAACTCAGGCTGAGAAAGATGAAGAACTATGTGATTGCTTAAAACTGATGCATACCTTTCTCCAGTCATTGTTTGTCGGGATATGTCATACGACAAAACACCATCCTTGGTAACAGCAGCCCAAACTGTTATACCTGTTGATTTTAATTTCTCTTCTTGTAATATATATGGATTTTTTGTGTTATAGTAATGACAATTATGCCTGTTTACAGTTCCTGTTTGATAAAATGTCGCTTCATCTGAAAACACGATTCCTTCATGCCATTTAATTTGCTATCTACGTCAGTCTTTTCAATTATTTTCGAACAAAATTCCAATTGTCAGTCAGGATCATCTTCAAGCAGTCCGTGAACTAAATGAGTTTTATAATGTTTGATTTGTTCTTTTTGGCATACCTTTGGACAGATGACTTCGGTATCCCTGTAGCAGATTCTACCTTTCTTACTGAATTAGGCGTATTTGGAGATTCCATGAAAGCAGCACATACGATTTCTTCATTTTCTATGTTGGAGGATCTATGGTATTTTTTTTTGTATTGACCCCGTTTCTAGTAGGATAGTCTTCCACTTACGAATAGATTTCCTTGACGGTGGAACTACACCTGGGTACCTTTCCCTAAAACACCTTATTGCTTCATAATCATTTTCAAAGGCAATAGCCCAGGAACAACATTTCACTTTTTCTCAGTTGAAAACGGCATGGTACATAAGACACTTTACAATGCAACTTAATAACAAATGCCAATGTTTATTACCAAATATGTTCATTGTTGTGGATACACGCAGTCAGCTGATAGATTTAAAATAGTCTAAACAGCTGTAGCTGTTCCTATTCTAAATAAAAATAGATTTACCCTTAAAATACGATTGCTGATTTTGTTGTTTTTTTGTTTTTCCGCCATTTTGTTTGGATCAGTCAGAATTAACTGATACTCAGGGGTATTTCTTTTACATATGTGTTAGTCACGACTGTAGAATTTCAAGTCTGTAGCGCGCTCTATACGTCTGTCATATCAATTCAAAAATAGGGACCTCTTCGTGGGACACCCGGTATATTATACCCAGTATAATACATACTGCAATTGAAGCTATGAGTTTGTCAAAACTTTGAGTTCTACTCCTGTAAAGTTAACAATTTCTGACTTTAAGCCCTTTTGCCCTATCTTCAAAGAAATATCATCAACTCAACAATAATATATTTCTTACGTTATTATGGTATTAAACACACAATAAGAATTTACTTTAAAAATAAATTGTTATTCTTTTTTTTAAATTGGAGAACTAAACTGCCTATACTGAATATATTTATTTGGCCCTAACTGGATTCGGGTCACACTGTATAAAAAACAAACATGCAAAGAATCATCTCACCTATAAAACATTCCTCAAGAAAGATAAAAACTCAATGCTCAATTTGTCAATAAATTTTACAATTTGTTTCTAAAACTTGTTTGTATTCCAAACAATGAGTAGTGTGATTGTGCCTTTCATTGAACCTATTGTTACAAATAAAGAAAGGCATACTAGGCCTACAACATTGTGCAGAGAGCTTTATTACCCCTTGATCAGTATATTGTTCACTGTAAAGTCTACAACTTATAACCTCTTACTATACTTACTATATCAGGCTGTTATCACTATGTGCTTTTTGTTGTTTTATTATGTTCACACTCCAAAAACTTTTTATGTAATATATACATTTAAATATACTCAAGAATGAACATAAATAAGTAATATATAAATTACTATATCATTGATAAGTTTATATAAAAATACTTTATTTGTATCTAGCACAAAATTTGTATTTAATACAAATTATTACTAAAATAAGTTCATTTCTCTTTAAGTATATGAACTCCAAAATAAAAAATCATTAAGCGTAATTTCTGTAAAATTTTTTCTTTTAACATGATTTATTTTTAATAACGTCACGGCATAGGAAATTATTAATTTGTAATGTATCAATCTGTGTATTATTAAAAATTGACTTATATTTGTGGCTTCTATGATACCTTTAGTGCTTACTTTGGTAAAGATATGTGATTACTCGATATTGTAAGTTTGTGAGCTTGAAAAATCTGTATGCTTCTGCATGATAGTTAATAAGAATGTTTGAAAGGCATTATTTAAAAACAAAATAATGGAGTAGTATAGTATTTAAATGTTTAATACAAACATAATATTTCATAAAATCATGATTTTTTTCTTTTCAAATAAAAATCAATTATAGACCTTTTCAAATTTAAATTGTAATTTAAACATCATTATTTATTTTAAAGTAACAATAATGTGTATAAGCACAATATTTTGTATTGGAAATTTTAAGTTATAAATAAATATTGGTAACTGAAAAATAAGGTTGAATGTACTTCGGTTACAGTAGAGTGAGCATTGTAATTTTTGCCTCCAAATTCTCGTTTTTGATAGTTTTAAAACACAAATTATTATAAATGTTTTGTATTTTTCAAACCTATAAATAAGCTTAATTTTCTAATAAAATACCTGCATTGCTTTTAATAAATAAATTTTTCAGATTGGCTTGTCTGCAATTTAAACTTTTATATATTTTGCACAATTTATTTGAAATCACTTCCTGACTGAAACTAAAGTTTACAGCATACTGTCATTTTCTCTGTTTCAAATTAAACAACAAATCATCTCTAAATGATAAATATATTATGTACATCAGTAGATAACTGTAAACATGTACAAAAAATAAATTTTTAAATCTTAAAATATAATATACTCAAATATTGACAAAACACTCCATTCCTCCTCAAATATTCATAATAATAATATCCCATTATTTGATCTATCCTTATTACTCTTGTTTCAACTCTCCTTTGATTATTGTACTCTACAGATCTGATTTACCAAACACCATCAGATGTAGAACTCAAACTTAAATAACTAAAAAAACACAGAATGCGTAAAAAACGTGGTACACGAAACTGGCTCTTTTTTAATAAGTATAAAAAATAATCGGATGTACAAGTCAATGTAAGTATAAATTTCAGTATTACTTATTCATTTTTTACTAAGAGTCATCATTGTCTTTATTATACTAACTGGCACAAAGTAAAAACATTTAGTATAAAACAAACATAATTTATTCAATTAGATTTCTTTTTTGACCGAGCGAAGCGAGGTCTCTGTTTTAGCTCGACTGTTCGGCATTTCGTCTGTGTGTCTGTCTCACGATTATGGCCAAACGCCTTGACCGATTGTTATGATTTTTTGTATGAATGTTCCTTATTCCTAGGCCAAGCTCTGTATATACACGGTTTTTTCATTTTTAATCCCTCAAATAAAATAAAAATTGCGGCCGCACCGTTTCTCTGTGTAAGGTTTTTTCCAAAGCCAGTTTGTGGCTTAACCGTAAGTCGAATTGAAAAACTAATAGCATTTTGCCAAGCAAATTTGATAAAAATCATCCATGTACAAATCCATACAAAATCATTTTGTATTTTAACCATGTTTTTATACATTTATTCTTTAGATATCTTCATAAAACCTTATAATTTTATGGAGAGGGAGAGAGAGAGAGAACGCAACCTGCTGTCTTGCTCTTTCCTGCGCTACGTCAATGTGGCATCTATCACTGTGAGTTAGTTGTGGAGGGGGAGCCGAGATAAGGGGCCCGATTGGCGTTATACTGAGTTGTAGCAATGAATACTTAAATGTTAAGAAGCGCAGGTCTTATGGACTCAATTCTAATAGATTTTTCTAACTTGAAGTTGTAATACAGCAATGAACCACGACGTAGCACCAGCAAACCATTTTGTCCGCGGACAAGAGCGAGAGAGTGCGACATACTAAGTGTCACTCTCGCTTTGTCTGGTCGCCATGTACCAGAGAGAGAGGGGAAGAAAACTCGCACTTCACTGCTGGTTAAATGGTTTGCCAGCGCTTCCTCGCGATTCATTGCTGTACTACAACTTCAAGTTAGAAAAATTTATTAGAATTCAGTTCACAGAACCTGGGCTTCTTAACTTTTAAGTATTCATTGGTTGTAGTCCTTTAAAACTACGTCTGTTATTCCAACGAGTGAGGTCTACAGTTCACAGAAGAACTACTAGTTAATTATAGTTTTCAAAATGAGTAACACATTAATTTGATCTAAATTGAAACTGAAATAACAATACTGGCAATACAAGTATATAGTAAACTTTGATCTATTGAGACAAGTTTTCATACAACATGAGTTAATTAAAATCTGGTTAGAGCCTACAACAATAGCGACTGCCAATGAGCAGCATAGTGTCAATTGTTTGCAACATGGATTGTCCAAGCATGGTTAATCACACTTGATTGGATCTTGCATGGCTTTTAAAAGTCCTATATTTTGTCTGCCTGCAGCTTGTCGCTATGAAAAGGGTTCATGGAGCCAATGTAGTCCACAGAATGAAATGGTTCGCACAGACACAATAAAAGACAAAAGTGACTCATCATGTGACCAGACAAGGCAAATCACAAAGAAGTGTAAAACTAAGGGTGCACGACCTAGCAAAGGAGGTAAGACCGATTCTGTCATGCTTAATGTATATAAACACAATTATTTTATATGTGTTATACTCATGAAATTAATACATTTTATGCAGTTAAAAGTGCATTCACCTACCTGCTACCTTTCTGCTTCTCTTGACAGCTTCTGCTGAGTTTTTCTTGCTAGTTTTAAGAATCAGTAATATATAAATCTTATATATATTAAAAGTTGAAAGATTTACAACCCAAAAGCTTAAATTGTATACATTTTAATATGAACATAAAAAGAAATAATCAGTAAAACAATGGTGTTCAAAATACATAAAATTTACTGTAACTTCTCAACATGTTGAGAATTAGAATAACAATTAATTTTTAAATCAAACATAAGCCTATTTATTTATAAACTAATTAAGTAAAGCTTAATCATGGAACAAAACATTGATGGTCATCTTATTGTCCAAAAATGGTTGTTTCGCTCGAAAGAGCATGTTTTAAAAATGTATGCATCTTTTCAATGGAATTGTATGTTTTCTTTGTTCCCTTCTCTGATAGTTGCTATATAAACTCCATTTCAGAAAAATACTTGTTAATAATAAAATATATAAATTTAAAACAAGTTTTTTTCCGTATTTTTTTTAATAGAGTATCTTCAGGTTTAAAACTTTTAAGTTCAAGTTCCTAAGTTTTAAGTTTTGCCCTAGTTTATTACACATTCATTGTTGTTTTTCATAATTTATGTTGACATACTATTATATTTAGTACACAATTTTTTAAAGAAGTCTGTAAGAAAACTTCATTAAAACACCTAAATTAATTTGGTTTTATTACTCCTTAGCAGGTATTTAATATTGACCTTATATGATTGGTTTATCTATGAATTTAAACAGTTTTTAAGTAGTCAAGTTTAAGTTGTAGCTAAATAATTCTATACAAGCTGAAAATGTGGGTCAAGTGAGGCTAACCAGTATGGTTTTTTTTTTACAGAACCTTTAAAGTGTTTCTCACCTTAAAAACATTTTTAAAAACTGATGTCACATGACTTCCGGTAGTTTCAAGTTGACCAAAATCAAACTTCTTAACCATCTGGTCAACATAAGTACATAATAAAAGTATCATGTTGAAATTCTACATAAAGTATATTCTATTGTTGATTTGAAAATCGTCTATTGTAATACAATTCATTGACATTTTATTTTTAAATATTCATTTAATTTGAGAAAAAATCTTGTAATAACGTCCTGACATTTCAAAAATAAAATCACTTTTATGAGGTTTTAAAACGAGTCTTAAGATAAAACAGGACAATTTTACAAGATAAGAAATTTCATGATAAAGTGTTGTAAGTTATTCAAAAATATATTCCTCTACAGCAGAATCTTAATGTTAATTCAATTACAGACTGGTTAAAACAAAATATTAAATTTTCCAGAGAATTTTGAAGAAACAAATAACTTATGCATTTAAATGTAATTAAAATTTGCATTTTGAAACAGGATAAGTGATTAGATTTTAGTAAAACTGATGAAGAAGACGCTGTAATACGGCTTAGCAAGATTAGTTGCCAGGCTAGCAATGGTATGATAAATGAAACAACAAAAAGCAATCTGGCTCGAGCTGACAGTCTCGGGGGGAATTAAAAACAAATATTCCTCACTGGCTTTCATTTATTACAAAAAGCGTTATTCCCAGAAGCACTTCATAAAATATTAAAGAACAGTTCTATTGTTTAATAGTCTTTTTGCATTTGCTAAAATAAATAGTATGAAAATTCAGGCTTTTGTTGTTGCTCTTTTTGTTGCTCTGATTGATTTTTGTGTTACAGTTTTGATACAATGTTTTTAAAAACAAGGTTTATAATATTTAAGGGACCAAATGTTATGTATAGGGTGAGGTGCAAGTAACTGTCATAAGTATGGAAGGTGATGTGGGACCTAAAAATAAGCAAAAATATTCCAATGAATAGGTCGGAAACGCTTCATTTTCCGTCTGTTGGATATTTAAAATTTTTAATTAATTATAACTTTAGCAATTAGTAAGATTATAAGTTTAAACTGGATAGACTCCTTTTTAATACTACTTTTTATCATTATACAGTCAACTCCCGACTAAACGGGATCGGTGTATATGGGTTTCGGCTCAACCGGGATCGTCAACCGGGCCGAGAGACGAGAGAGGTGGTGGGGCGAGAAGTGAAAAAATGCGGGTGACAGGAGGGCGGGCGGCCTTGTAGCAAACGAATAACGACTAACATGAAACTGATGCTACTGCAATCACGAGTAGCATCTATTCACGTTTTGTTAGAGAATAGAGTAGCAGTTACTAAGTAGCAGTTATATCATTGTCGTAACATCTCTAGCCGAAAGTGACACACGGCACATCTCTGAGTTACATCGAAGGCCTCCTTGACTATTTAGACGGTCAAGATGATGCATTATTATGTGACAAGCTCTTGTTACAAAAAATAAGATCCACAATTTTGAAAAAGGAAGCAAACGCGAAAAAACAAAAAACTCTGACGCACTATTTTAATCGTTGTTGAACATTCTGGACAATTTTAATATTGTTTGAACATTGTAAATAATATATTGCTGTACTGCTATTTCAATCTAAATAATGCTGTGTTTGTAGTTTTTTATACGTTTTAGGAGTGATTAAAGGTACAGTATAACCATTATGTTTGTAATTCTTGCATAATACCTTGTATTTGGGTCCTATACTATAACGAATTGCTTTAACCAGGATTTCACATTATCCGTGATGGTCTTGCTGGTAATTATCCCGGATAATCGGGAGTTGACTGTACCAAGATCGAAAACTTTACTATGTAAATACTCACAATGACAAATGTTTAACAATTTAAAGTCAGATATCTTGGAAACCATAAATTTTATAAGAGAAAATAATGATGACAATGAAAAAATGGATTTAAATTTTTTTCTGTACCTTAAAAAATAACCAAGTTATTGTTAAGAAACCTTAACCTTCAATGGCTTGCATCATGGAGGTTTCCTCCGGGTGGTTAAAGTTTCGTATGAAAAAAATGGTTCCTTGTGGTCAAATGTCGTAATTTTTGGGCTAATTCACAAGCCTCTTTCTAGGAACTGCCTACTACTGTTTTCATTTCCACTATCAATTCTTTTTTCCAGTATTAGACCTAATTTCATTCTTCCGTGCGACTCATCGTGAAACTGCAAACCCGGAGTTTTATTCCGAGTGTGACCTTTTAAATTATCATTTCCATTTTGTATATTATATGTAAATGTAGTGGTTGTAGTTGTGTTTCCTTATATAACTTTCATTTTAATACTTATATTTAACAATATTACCAATAAAATTATTGATTTTAAAAATAACCCCTTCCATTTTTTAAACTGAAGGAATCCTATGTACGTGTAATCCTTTTGTGTTTCAGAATTAATGCCACCTCTGAAATGTAAAATGAAAAATGGGTAATTGTCAAGAACACTAAAAAAATTATTATATTTGTACTAGTTATAAATTATTAAATCAATAACTCAGTTGTTAGAACACAACAATGGAATGCCACGTGTCATTTGTAAACAATAGATTGTTGACAGACGGAAAATGAAGTGTCTATGTCTATGTTTCCGGACCTATGTTCATATCAATATTTTTGTTTATTTTATTTACTCACAGTGTATGTACACACTCACACATTTTTGTCAACATTAAAATGTTGCAGTATTTGTATGTAATGAAAATCGTTTGTATAAATGATTGCTGTTTATCCCTAGCTGATATACTCGGTTGTGTTGAATGGGTTGAGATGAAACAAAGTATGTGTTACTCATTGAAGTATCTTCCATAATACTGCTTAGTATAAAAAAACTCATCTAAAAAATCTAGAAAAACTTTTTAATCGTATAGGTTTCAACTTACACTTGCATTCTATAATGTTTTTGAGGGGTTCCAAACCTCAAAATGAAACAAAAATTTTAAGATAGCTCGTCCGTCTTTCCTCTCTCAAAGTTAAATTTATCAGTCTTTGATAAAGATATGAAGCTGAAATTTGACATAGTTAGAAAAGAGACTAATGTGCACATATTACAATAATCAAATCATGTCAACAAATATTTTACTATACATTTTGGACAAGGCTAATGTTTGGTGTATCAAAATTAAATGTTTTATGGTACTCATTGTGTGTTGTATCATTTGAAAGGATTTCTGCATTTTAAGATATCAAAACTATTTTTAAAAGAGTTTTATATGTAGTTTTTCAGATATTTCCAAAAATTTGGGTCAGAAACAGATTCCCGCTCCCTTCTTCCATTTTCAAATACTGTTCTTGTGTATTAAATAATGAACTCCATTTTATTTAATGTATATGACAAAAATTCATTAAAATTCTGCTTAAAAAAAACAGTATTTTATTTACTAAAACAAAAGTTATGGTTGCAAATCTTACCATGTCCTTGGCAAAATTTGTGATGTTCATGAATAACACTTAAATCCTTGCTCTCGGTCACCACATACTTGGCCAAGCAGCTTTCCAATAATGACAACAATACCTTGGTGTTTCTTATTTTACCATTTCATACTTCCTAACATTATCAGTATAGCCTACTTTAAGTATTAGCAAAATTATATTAATTTTGTATTTACGGTGAAATGTGCAAAATCTACACTCTTAAGTTCCAATGTTCGATGTCAAGTAACCTTTCCAACAGTCTCTTTAAGGTGAAAAATAAGTAACATTATGTTGCACAATTCCAATCTCCCCACTTTCAGCTATCATGCAACTTAGTTTTCAGAAGTGCAAAGGTGGCAATCCTTATTAAGAGTGGAAAAACCGGAAATAAGCTAATGTCAAGACTCGAACGTACGATAGTTTCAACTTAATAGAAATGCCACTGTACCATCTGAGAATTGCTGATAATGTATACTGTAAATTTTAGTTTTGTCCTTTGGGCTCAAAGTGATGCTGTTAAAGAGTGTAAATTATAGATTTTGTCTTCTTGTAAAGTAACTTCTAAGATGTTAGATTAATAAAAAGTCTTTGAATAACGAGTGAGTGCTAAAGATAACATTTATAAATCTTTTCTATGATTCAACCTAAAAGTTATAGCATAGTTTTATATACTCTCTTCATATTCTACTTCGTAGATATTATTTGTTTATAATTTAAAGTAAATATATGCAAATGTATTACAAAAAACACATCATATTATGACCGTAAGTTTTATGATTAACTCAATGCAAAATTATTTGTTTTTCAATTTTGTTATCTGTTTCAGGAGCAAGACGCAACAGGCAGTAAACTCTATGATTTCGAGTTTTCAGCTCTTTCTGAAAATATCAAGATTCTTTATGACATTAATAGTTAATTCATCATCTCACAAGTATAACTGTTATTGCGTGTTTTACTGACATGATTGTGTCAGGAAAATGTTTTTAAAGTTTTTTGTTTATGTTTTAAGTTTGGTTTTTAAGTAAGTAAATTCTTGTATTGTTAATATGATATTCAACGTTTTTTATAATACTCCTTTTGTACAGACATAACGTCTACAATAGGTTCATTATATTTATTTCAAATGGTTCTGTACCGATTTGTACAGGAATGCCTTTATAACACAACTGTATACTGTGTGTTTGTATTTATTATTGCATAATTATTCAATACAGGTTTAAGTTTTGTTCAAAGGTTGGACAGCCTGCTATTTAGTACGTGTTAGACAGATTTTATCCATTTCTTCCAATAGATTAAAACCACGTAGCTAGGTAGCCTACAATGTTTTAACATCAGTCATACAAGAAATCATTTAGAAAGTCAAACAAAATGTGTAGTTTAGTGAATTTTTGTTTTCTTTTACAAAATGTGTGGTCATTACAAGTTTAATGTTTGCTGTAAATAGCTCTAAATGTTATAAAAAAACAAGCTAAGAATTAATTCAACTTTAATGTTAAACAAAAACTCAAAAGTATTGGTTAAAATGTCTGAGTGTCAAAAATGTGCTAATAAAAAATCAATTTATGTATACCAGGATTTTATAATTTCTTTTTACGTCTTATTGTATACAAAAGATATTGTAACTTAAAAAAAAATTGATATACTGGCTTTATATTTTATTATTGTGTATAATGTAATAAACCAACTGAACCTATGTTTTATTTTGTGTTTTTCCTCGTATAACTTCCAATGTGTTTAAATTTGCTTACATTTGATTTGCTGCAGTATTTTAAAATAAAGTTTCTTACCTTTGTTTCGGCAAATGACCTCTTTTTTAGTATTTGTGATGCGTTTCGGGACTTTTATCCCATCTTCACACACAATAAATAGACACAACCTAGGACGTCAACCATTAAAATTAATTACACATAACACATTTAAAGTACGTTTTGGTGATCACTTGATGGAAACAAAGGTAAGAAACTTTATTTTAATCAGTTAATGACCTTGATAATGAAAATGAATTCATTAATTAAGATGTGTTTCCTGTTTTAAGTTCCAAGCACTAACAACTAAGTTTCAGACCAGCTGTTAACAGAGCCATCCCGACCATATTTTTGTATATTGCGGACCTGCACCCCCGTCGCCCCAGAAATTTTTTGAAAAATAGGCTGGCTAAAACGAGTTCTTAAGCTATTCTCTTACGGTAAAAGCAATAACAAAAATTCATGGTTTTAGTTATTTTATACAAAAATTTTCCTTAACATTATTAAATACTTTTTATATATGTTATTTTATTTATTCATATGATTTATTCTTCTTATTTTTATTGAACAGAGTAACAAAAAAAATGTATTGTTTGAATAAGACTATAAAAGGAATTTTTAAAGTAAAATCAATGTAAACAAGTACAAAAACAAATGAAATACGCGGTATCAGGAACTGGCACATTTTTTCTCACAAACATATTTAAATTATTAAACAGATTCACTGTGACTTCATAATTGTAGGTGGGGTAGGAGAGGTGATTTATTAAAGTAGGAAATTAACTAATAAATATTATTATTATTATCTAGAGAGAAAACTGTTCGATCGATTTCGAACAAATTTGCACCAAACACGTCAATTAGGCCTGTATAGATGCATGAAAAAAGGTTTTGAAAAACAACCCCCTTTATGGCCAAAAAACACCCAAAAATCAGTTATTATTATTATTAGCCAAACGAGAATTTTTAGAAAGATGCTGTTTTTTTGCATATGGTAGGGTACATTAAAGGCTACAAATAAGCCAAATTTTATCAAAATTGTTAGAGTCGTTTTTTTACAAAAAAATAATAACTGATTTTTTGGGGGTTTTTTGCCAAAAAGAGGGTTGTTTTTCAAAATTTTTCAAAACCGTTTTTTGTACATCTATACAGGCCTGCCTACTTGACATGTCTGGTGCAAATTTGTTTGAAAACGATCGAATAGTTTTCGCTCTAGCTTTGTATACATACAGACAGACATTTTGTAAAAACCACTTTTTTCGACTCAAGGGGTCCCAAAACGGATATTTCCACAAAAATCTCAACATCGATTTTTTTGCGATCCCTATTCTTTCTCTATACTATAGAAAGAAAGTATAGTAAGAAAGTAAAAGACATGCTTTATTTAACACAAAATGAATTAAGGAAGACAAAATAACTAAAGTATTTAGAGTAACATCATTTATTTATGAACCCCTTTCATTTCATCTTAAATAAATATTTAAAAGCAGATTTTTTTAAAATACTTTAAGTGGGTAGCAGTAACTTAAGAAGAAAAGTCTGAATATGTACACTGAATAAAGGAAAAAATTTAACAGTGTATTGAGTAATAGTAATATTAACAATAATAATAAATGATTTCATTGTTCGAAGGATCCAACTTATTTTACCGAACTTATTTATTTTTAACTTTAATTATTTTTAAATGGAAATTATTTATACATTGTAATATAACGAACTGCGACGATCTCACCACCTCTCTTTTATCGCCGCCGCAAGAATTTTTTCACTATCCTGCGGACAGTACTTCTTACTTATTGAAAGGAAGCTACGTTAATTGTTTGCCTATAAAGAACCTGGACTCTTGTCAGGATCGTGCCGTTTGGAGAACGCTTTACCTTTTTTATAACAAGTAATATTTTCTGAATATATATATATATATATATACACATAGACTAAGATTATCAGCTGGTTCAGGACTACTATTATTATAAATAATAAGAAGTTATATACTTTGAACAGAGCCAACTGGCTTCTGGATTTTTTAATTATTATCCAAGCAAATTATATACAGTTATTCTGAACAATTACTCAATGCGAAGTTAATATGAAATTTTTATATTTACAAAATAAAATATATTCCTTATTCTATACCTCAGAATTATGACAGAATTTAACAATAATATATGCAAATTGTAATGTAGACTGCTGTGAGAGATAGATAAAATAGGACTTTAATATTTATAAGATTTAATTACTTTATCGATGAAATTAAAATAAACAAATTTTCTAATTGGGCAACAATGCAATGTATGCCTGAAAAGCTATCACTGACTGTACCTTATGAGAGTTTATTTAGCGTTCCCCTTGGAGTTCCTGTAGGTCTAGGAGTTAATGCTGACTCTTACGCCGATGACGTGTGATGTATCCCTGAATTATGTACCATGAACTTCAGAGATGTCCTAGGCTCGTCTGCAGTCGCTCGGTCCCTGCAATGACAGTCTTGTTGATCATCTGGTTTCCTCCAGGGTTCGAATAAATAACCTTACTTGGATAAGTCCTGCTGTAGTCCTGAAGGCTGTAACCGTCTCTAATGTGTTAGGTTACGTTAAAGTAATCATTGGTAGTACGCCTTCCTTTCGGTGAGATCCACTGTTAATATCACAACCATTGATTCTTCACAGAACGAGAATACTGTCTTGTACATACAAATATTCTGCGTCCTGACTTATTAATCTATAGCATCTGCTATCTAGTAAGACTTTAAACAAATTTAATAAACGAGTAGCGTGGTGACTTCCTCAGAGTTTATCTTAAGACTGTCGATCTGAACCACAGCTTTTTCGGTTCTCCCTTTCGAGGGAAAAATCCATTGCCATTTAGTTTAAATAAATTCCCTTCGTTCCTCTTACTTTAAAGGTGATTATCTTCGTGGATTCTTGAAGGAGAATTTTTTAATTATTTTTCCTGATCCCAGGATAATTAGTTTTAGTAGTTTATCATTTAATAAATTTTTATTACGACGATTTATTATTATTTAATTTTTAGTGGGCGGAGTCTGCTTATCTTGTGTCGGTTCAAACTAATTCCTGTCTTTTCGAAGAAATAATCGTGTCATTTTTGGTCAGTCAGAAATGCACCAGTTTTTACTGATTTCCTATAACTCCCGATCCCGTAGCTGGATTCTGGATATCTCTTCGGTTTGTTGTTCTAGACAATTTCTGGATCATCAGCAAACTCGAATTGAAGCTGTACGACTTCCGGTTCGGTATCTACTATTATTCGCGTTTTCAGCATTTTCTGTATCGCACTTTTCCGCAATTTCGGTTTTCCGGCATTTTTTCTTAATGTTATTTGTTCTAATAGACCCAACGATTGTTATAATGCTTTTCTTATGTTTCTACCACTTTTAGTTCTCGAGTTCTGACACTTTTGGTTTTCCGGAAAAATTAATTTTGGGTACTTTAATTATAATGGATTTATTTTATTATGTATATCTATCTCTCTGGAGCCTTTACATTACCGGTTATCATATTTTGGCAATTGCCGTTAATGTAAACTGATTTTAGGCCTTTTTACGCCTATACTTTCTACTTTTACTGAAATATGTTAATATTCGTGAGCTATTAACATTACATATTCTAATTTTTATTAGCTGTTATTATATTTGATTGCTATTAACATTAATTTATTTTAATTTACCTTTTATTCATTAATTTACTTTCAATTTGACATTAATTCTTCAAAATTCAATATTTATCAAAATCTGTTTCTGTTAACTTTTAATGATATTATTTATCTATATATTACACTTTTTACTTTTTTCAAATTCTCAAAATTACCAATTCCGGTTTTTTGTGTTACTCTTGTTTTACACATAATTTTTACACCTTCCATTTTATCAAAAAACTTTATTTATGTAAATTGATCCACTTAATTTCCTTTATACAATGATATAAAATATCAACTATTGTTTAATATTTAATTTTTCTATTTTTTTGCTGAACCTGCCCGTGCCCTTATACATTTGGCATGAACAAGTCGTTCTGGACCTTGCTTTCTAGGCTTGTCTAACATTGAATAAGCCTGTCTTATAGACTTAGTAAATTTTACGATTTTATTTGAAAAATAAATTTTTAATAATTTTTGAATTGCGCGAGCTGAGCGAAGCCAGCCCGTCGCAGAACCAAACATAAAACAAAACAGAGGCCTACTCTAGAAGCTAGTTCTCAATCAATTTCTGTAACCATACCAAACGGTAAATATAAGTACTCAATGATGATGTAAAAATAAATAAGTACATATAGCCCAGTCAATTTAGCTTTAATATTCATAAATAAAAACAAAAAATGGTATAGTTTTGCAAATTGGATTAAAATTTCAGTTAAGGCTTCTACTTTATCATAATAAAAGTCCCCTAACATGAGACTTGAGCTTTCGCCGCCATCTTGGATTTTAAGTACAATTTTCTGGTTTTTCTAAATTATCTCATAAAGTATTAATATTTTACATACCATATGCAATTACAAAATTAAAGTACACAAAATTTACTACAAAGATTGTGTTTACAGTTTTCTTGTAACTCCAACTGTTTCAGCGAAATATGTTCTTAAATATGTAATTTCTCTAAGCATACTTTTTTTACATGCATTCAGTGGATGTGACAGTACGTCAGCCTTATATAACATAGGTAAAATGAAGTGTGTGAAAGTTTTAAAAACAAATAAACACATTCCAGCTGTTTTTAATACGCCAAGCTCTACTCATAAGGCTGTTGCTGAAGCAGGAAAGAGAGCTTTCCTCGCGTTGTATGGAGCTCCTCAGAAACAGAATTACCTTAATATCTACAGATATATATGTTTTCAGCGCTCCGCAAGGAAACTTTAACCCAATCCAGCATCACTACCTGTACAATTAACCGAGGCTACTGCTATGCAACACGCATATGGAATTTCTTGACACACCTGAGTCGTGGGGGTAGACCAAAACAACCTTGTCCTTAAGCCTAGTCCACACTTGAAAACAGTTTGCAAATAGTTTGTTGTTTCTTGTTTCATGTTTGGCTACAGTTTTCAAATTGTTTCGCAACTGTTGGCAAACTGTTCGCAAACAAATGTTTATCATTGTTTTGTGTCCACACTAGCTAGGCAGTGTTTCTCGAGATGTTGACTGAAGAAAACGTTCTTCTAGCTTGTGCTAGTTTATATTTAATTCTACACAATGAGGTTAGCTTATCTAGGAGAAGGCGATGGTGGACTCGCAGATTTCTTGAAGAAGGTTAAAACTTACTGTCTGATTGCACCGTGGGGGCGATGGAGGGGGAGGGAGAAGTTGAGAAATAGAATTGAAAAATTCCTCTCGGATTTTTTGGGGTCGCTGATTTCAATTCTGACTAGTTGAAAATCAATTGGTTGCCCAAATTTCAGTGTTTAAACATTTGAAAATATTGTGGAAAACATAGTAAACATTCATAAGTGGTGTCTATGTTATAAAAGGACTACTATTACTCTATTTTATTAACAATTCAATAAATAACCGACTAATTTTGATTAACAATGTGGATATTTATTTAACAAGATATCAAAATTATTTCTTTTAAATACAAGTTTCTCCTATGAGAATTAAAATTCTCCTTTCATAAAATATTATGCACATCCCCCCCCCCTCCGGTGCACCAGAGGCATTTCGCATGGTCAGAAATGAAATCAGCGTCCACAAAAACCCCCAAGACAAAATTTTCAAGCCTCTGTTGCAACTTCACAAATTTTGCCCCCAGAGACCCCCTCCCCCTCGGTGCATGGTCAGAAATGAAATCAGTGTCCCAAAAACTCCCCAGAGGAAATTTTCAAGCCTCTGTCGCAACTTCCCAAATTTTTCCCCCCCGGGCCCCCCCCCCCCCCCCCCCCGGTGCACCGGGTGCATTTCGTATGGTCAGAAATGAGATCAGCGCCCCCAAAAACCTCCGTGTACCGATTTTCACAGCTTTTCATCCATTTTTAGAGGTATCAAAAAATTATGCACTCGCGATGCATTTCCGCTTTCTCCCGAAACTGGTCGTATGAATACTTTGTTCCTGGTATTTTACTGAACACGATGCAGAAAACTGCATCCAAATCGGAGCTGTAGGCATAAATTTATTTTTATTTTTCAATACTTTGTTTGTCTACATGTTTGCGTGTTTTCCATTTGGTTTGGGAAACAGAAAAAATTGTTTTTTGTTTGCTGAAACAAGTTAAAATATTTCTCATTTGTTTGCTGGATGTTTCCAAACTGTTTGCAAACATTTTGAAAACATCCAGCAAACAAATGAGAAACACGAAAACAACTGGCAAACTGTTTGCAAACAATGTTTCCGCAAACATGTTTGTAAGTGTAGACTAGGCTTTAGAACCAATACAGGCACTGAAACCAATTGCCCCAGACCATATTTTGAAACTGATTTTTTGTTCATGTGTCACCGGATGTGGGTTGAAATGCCGATGTAGAAAAGTAGGAGTAAAGTGCACTGTTGCTTGCGCCAACTGTCAAAGGGATTTGTGGGAGGGGTTTGTCACTTGAATGGAGTGACGGTAGAGGACGGCGGCTATCTTGATGAATGTGACGTAGTAGACTAATTGTAAATATGTTTCATTTTTTAACCATGTTATTACTATCAACAATGTTTTAAATAAACATGTGTGAAAACTTTCTTTTTTTTACATTACATTTGTAAGTATGTTTGTTCAACTAATAGGCCTAAGCACAAACCATCTACATTATGCTGACTAGTTCTATAAACCTTATTTTTATTTTAACTGGGCCAATATATTTATAATAGGTTTTCGAAACGTTAACACTAAATATATAAAATGATAAAAAGAAAGGTTGACCACCCTTTATCTAAAAATATTTGAAACCACAAATGGCATCAGAGGGTGAGTTATAATTTGTAACTTATAACAGAAAAGTTTTTATATACTCTTTAATAGCCCACATATACAGGGTAAAATGGTCAACAATTTTAATTATCATATTAAGGTGCATATATCTCTAAAACGGATGTAGTTACAAAACAATAGTAAACACACTTTTTGTAGTAAAATTTGTGTACTTCAACTTTGTAACTATATATGTTACGTAAAATATTAATCATTTTTGAGATATGGTAATTAAGAAAAACTAAAAAATTGTACCTAAAAATTAGAAAAATTACATATTTAAGTACATATTTCTCTGAAACAGTTGGAGTTACTAGAAAACTGTAAATACAATTTTTGTAGTAAATTTTGTGTAGGTACTTTAATTTTATAACTGCATACGATATGTAAAATATTAATACTTTATGAGATAATTTAGAAAAACCAGAAAATTGTTCTTAAAATTCAAGATGGCGGCGAAAGCTCAAGTCTAACGTTAGGGGACTTTTAGTATGATAAAGTAGAAACCTTAAATGACATTTTAAGCCAATTTGCAAAACTATACCATTTTTTGTTTTTTGATTACATTAATTTAACTGGGCTAATATAACTGAATCTAGCTGAATAACTATGTACATATAGCACATTAGAGATTGTGCTAAAACTAAAACAACTTTAAAGTTTAAACACAAAAGTGAACTTTTCTAGAATTTTTTATTGAAAATTCTGTGATTAAAGCACAGAATTCATTCCGGATTGAAACGCACGCAGCGGCGCAGCGCGGTGCCTACTCACCATGCTGCCATGGCGAGGGACGTGGTGATGCCAGCCAAAGTTGATAAGGGAGCGGGCCATCCCTATCATAAAAGGACTATTAGTAATGTAATAACAATCAATGGATCTCATGTTTAATGTTCTATTTGGTAGACAAATTGTTTTTTAAAGGTTTATTATCTCTGTTATTGTTGTTAATTTTTCCTTTTAAATTACAAAACCAACTTTACTTCTAAGAGTTTTATGAAAAGGGAAAAATTTATTGGTACGTTGGCGCCCAGTGCAGGTGCAAGCGCCCAGTGTTGGGCCAGCTCTGGCTGTTAACATCCCTCAACTATCATTAATTTAATTAGTATAATCTTATACATTTAATCATTATATATTACGTGATGTGGGAACAACGGGCTAGCATTTGCGCCCATCTTGCTAGTTATAGAACTTCCAACACAGTTAAGCAGGTTCTAATCTAGTTACTGGCTTTTAACTTCTATCTCCGCTACTCCTTGCCTTCATTATACTAACTTACCAAAAATTTTATATGTAGAGAAAACAATTTTTATGCTGACAAAAATGATAAAAATTATCAGCATATGAACGAGAAATCATCTAATTCCAATTTCCAGCTTGCTAAATCAAGAACGCCATAAATCAAATTTTTCTTTGTGTAATTTTTGATCCATTCTAAATAGCTACTAAAAATGTTCTTACAAAATTTGTAATGGAAAATATTGCACATAAATTTGTTGCTGTCAGATTAGATAGTGCTACTGTAACAAAGAAGTTTACCATGAGAACAGCGCCTGCTAATTAAAGAACCTCTCATAAATGGCAGTATTTGTATGTATAAAAGCAATTGATTATACTGTAATTATGGTCAGAGTGTGTATTAATAGCTGAAAAATGGATGCCTGAAGAGTTAAGGGCAAAGTACTTAATCAGTAAGAATGAGGAACAGTTCGCTATAATAGAATATTAAATATTAGTAAATGGTTTTAAATATGTTGTTTTATGTCTTAACAATTTATGTTATTAGTACGACATGCACTCTGATGGCATCTTCAGGTGTCACCCTACATAAAACACTACAATGTTGTTATAACATAAAATAGTTAAAATGTTACTTTGTAGACGCCTTATATTGTTGATAAAAAACTGTCTGTTAGTAGCCACATGTTATCCTGGCTGGTTCTACTACTTGACTGGATAGTTTTCTGATACTTCATCTAGATTTGGCGCAAGTACTAGGTTCTCCGTGTTGAAGCTTAAGTTACATGATTTATTAAATCATAATATATATACTATCTGAGTTAAATGTTGAGCCTTAGCCAGAAGATGCCATCAGGGAAACATATCGCACTAAGTCATACAATAAGGCATTTACCTTTATATATTATTTCTCAAAGGTGTTTTTGTCGCTAAGCTATATCTCCCTTAATTCTGCATCAAAACTAATTATTCAAGCATCATTTTAAAGCATATTTTTCCCGCTATTGACGAAAAATAGACAAACAGCTTAAAATTAACTTTTTTGTTACAAAAATTTATTTAAAAAACTTTGATGTTATACTTCATATGGTTAATAATGAATGGCGCCATCTATTAAAAATCTGTTTTACTAACATGACAGTTGTTAGATTGTTTACATTTTATACATGCAAGTGTAATCTATCACACAGATAAATCAAATTAAATCAATCAGGTAACTACCTTATGTATATGCTTAAAAAGTCGGAAATCTCACGAAATAAAATACATTTTAAAAAGACTTGTATTAAACAAAATAAATAGTCAATGTTAACCAAACTCCGTAAACATATACTATAGGTAAGTGTATTAATTATATAAATTTTTAAAGAAATTCGTCGAATGCTGCTTTGAGAAAATTAGCCTTTTATATGCTTAAAAAGTTGGAAATCTCGCGAAATAAAATACATTTTAAAAAGACTCGTATTGAACAAAATAATTAGTCAAGGTTAACCAAACTCCGTAAACATATACTAAAGAAATGTGTATTAATTATATAAATTTTTAATGAAATTCGTCGAATGCTGCTTTGAGAAAATTAGCCTTTTATATGCTTAAAAAGTTGGAAATCTCGCGAAATAAAATACATTTTAAAAAGACTCGTATTGAACAAAATAATTGGTCAATGTTAACCAAACTCCGTAAACATATAATATAGGTAAGTGTATTAATTATATAAATTTTTAAAGAAATTCTTCGAATGCTGTTTTGAGAAAATTAGCCTTGTATATGCTTAAAAAGTCGGAAATCTCGTGAAATAAAATACATTTTAAAAAGACTTGTATTAAACAAAATAAATAGTCAATGTTAACCAAACTCCGTAAACATATACTATAGGTAAGTGTATTAATTATATAAATTTTTAAAGAAATTCGTCGAATGCTGCTTTGAGAAAATTAGCATTGTATATGCTTAAAAAGTCGGAAATCTTGCGAAATACAATACATTTTTAAAAGATCAAAGTGAAAAATTTGCTTCAAAGTAATGTTAACGACGAACAAACACCAGTGAACATTGTTTAAGTTGTAAGGCATAACTATTAAATTGTATTTCGTTAAGTTATCTTTTACCAAAGAAAATGTAGAAACAAATTTGGTTTTCAAAGCAATTTGACATTTTTCACTCGAAACTACTTTCATATTTTTGCCAATGTTACACTTTACAAAGATTGAAATGCATGGATCAATAATAAAACTACTTAGCCAGGGTCATCCAGACAACGTTTCGTACTCTGTATTTAGCAGAGTAAAACTAGATATATAAATATACAAATTTTAATACTGTTCCTCATGCACATTCTAAAACAAACATGCTATCTTACATAACTTATCTTGTGAATTACAATAATCAAACCTAACCTAATAACAAAATATATATGATACATAATATACTTGTATGCAATACCAAATTACGCCCTAAAGATTACCAAAGACTCGAATAAGCTCGGGCATCCAGATGCATTAGGTAACCATCTTAACATAATATACTGCATGTATTCCTTTGTTTATTTTATGTATTGCAAACAACCGAATCATTCTATCCGTGCCCAACTGAACTGTGTTTACATAAAAAAACATTCTAAAATATAGGAGGTAGATGAAATTTCTTCAAATGTTTTTTTCTCGTACATTAAACAAGTTGAACATTGACACCAAGGTGTTTCTTTTAAGTCGCGTTTGCCGCAAACTAAACAACGATTACAAACATTGTCTGAATTTTTCAAAATACATAACTGAAGTTCGCGCCTAAACAGTTGAGGATCAAAACAAGAAATGGGTTTGTTTTCTATTATTTGGTTAGCAAAATATAAGACAAACACTTCGCAATTATTTAAGTCCGATTGTAAAGGATAAACGTGATTACTTATTTCAAAATGCTCTATATCAATATTGTCATCTGTCATTGTGTTTCTTCGTTTAAAAAAAGATATGAGTTTATGCGACTTTGCAATATGTTTTTCATAATTGTTATGCAAAGGATCAAAGTGAAAAATTTGCATCTAAGTAATGTTAACGACGAACAAACACCAGTGAACATTGTTTAAGTTGTAAAGCATAACTATTAAATTGTATTTCGACAAGTTATCTTTTACCAAAGAAAATGTATAAATAAATTTGGTTTCCAAAGCAATTTTACATTTTTCACTCGAAACTACTTTTATATTTTTGCCAATGTTACACTTTACAAAGATTGAAATGCATGGATCAATAATAAAACTACTTAGCCAGTTACATCCAGACAACGTTTCGTACTCTGTATTTAGCACATCCCAATTATTAATTTTGGCGACTACAAAATTGTGTAATTTTTCTTTTGTGTAAAACTCTTGGTCTAGATATAACCCATTATTTAATTTATAATCAATACATCGTAATCGTAATCCACTGCGAAACCTATTGATATCAACATCTAACGGTATTTCTTTATATTTAATGAACATAGCGACATAATAAACTACGTAAACGCCGCAGTTAAAAGAATCTGTTTGAATCTGTTGGGGTATGAAATATGTTTTTTTTCCAACTGTCCAACCCGATATGTTCCAAAGAGAGAGAATTTCTACGCTTTAAAAATTTTATGAATTCGGAAAGGTACTGTTCCTGAGTATGTTTTGAATTGCGAGCTGGGTCTAGGTAGTATACAACGCGATCACTCAAATCAGCCATTAATACAGTCCAATGACAATTTTGTATATTTACTGGCAATATTAATATGTTTATATCATGAAGTTCGTTATTGTTTATGTAACAACCCTTTAAAAAATCTTGTTGTAAAATTTTACCAAACACACTAGCTTGAACATAGTGTACTCTCATGGTCGTTTGTGTTAAAAAAGAATGGATACATTTATCAATTGCTGCGTCTATCAACCAGTTACAACCATTTAAAGACTTTTAATGATTTGTTTGGTATGTTTAATTCTAATGTTTTACAAATAACAGAAATTCTACCAACAAGAGTATCTACAAAAAATTATTTGACGATGGTTATTTATAAAAAATTTTGTTTTTTTATGTTTTTTTTTTTAAATTTAGCTTAATAATTATTGAAATAAATTCAATTATATTTTCAACATTTTTTTATACCTCTATCAGCTTTTCCTTGCTAAACATTTAAAAAATGTAATAATGAAAAATGCACAACTGGACACCAAAACTTGTGAGCGCAAGTAGAGAACTGAACTCACGAGAAGTGTGGCGCGAGAAACTGTGTGACTGCCACTGTGCCCACATGAATGTCGTGCTATGCGAGTCGCGCTGCGTAGCGCCGCTTTACCAATATGCGCTAATCCATTCATTTAAGTATGTTACAAAAAATCGCGCTGTGCCACGTCCCTTGACTAGCGTCAAACACGTTACAATATCCACCTAACCTAACACCTAGTGGTTATACATTTACATCAATGAAATACATTTGTTTGATGGGGAAGCAAATTGTTCGCTTATTAATTACTAAAGTTTAGCAGGCATTATTGTTAACTGCTAGTAAACAGATTGCGCAACCATAATGATTACGGTTTCAGACTCATGAGCCGTAGTTCTATTATTTATGGAACAGTTTTATTAAGATATCTTAATAAAGTATTGTTCATTGTAAAATTTATGAACAACTTGACGGGGGTTGCGGGAGTGTTATTTACGCCACTGGCCACTGGGAAAGACTAGACGATAGCGGGGTTTACAAAATTACATGTGGAGATTTAGTTGTGAGTGTGTAGGTCAATCAGGAAGGTCCATAAGTACTAGAATTAATTAAGGAACGTATTAATAGCTGGAAGTATGGTAAATCAAATTCTAATTTTGCTAATCATTTATTGGAAACTGTTCATATATTTTATACTAAAATAAGTGTAAAACTATTACATATGAAAAAAAGTAGGAAATTAAAATAAATAATCTTGAATGTCTTGAAATAAAATAAATACATCTGTTTTAAAAATCATACTTCCAACCTAAATGACCAAATTAGTCTCAATTTATCACCCTTGTAAAAACCCGTTATGTAACCGCACCTAGCACTTGCTTTGTTTATGTAGGCCACACTATTTTTGCCCATCCTGGCAGTGGCGGATCCAGTGAGGGGCGATTGGGTGGATCGCCCCCCCCCCGTCAGAAAAAAAATTGTTAATTGACCGAGCGAAGCGATGTCTCCGTTTTAACTTGCTCGTTCGGCATTTCGTCTGTGTGTCTGTATGTCTGTGTGTCTGTCTCACGATTACGGCCAAACGCCTTGACCGATTTTGATGATTTATTGCATGAATGTTCCTTATTCCTAGGCCGAGCCATGTACATATAAGGTTTTTTCCATTTTTAATTTTTAACCCCTTAAATAAAATAAAAATGGCGGCCGCACCGTTTCTCTCAGTGTAAGCTTTTTTTCCAAAGCCAGTTTGTGGCTTAACCGTAAGTCGAATTTAAAAACTAATGACATTTTGCGAATAGCAAATTTAATTTTCAACAAAATTGTATCCTTGATTTTTTCCGTATCTCTAACGGTAAGCTTACAAAATGGCCGTAAACTTCAAATTTGTTAAAAATCGTCCAAGTTTTTGTATTTCAACCATGTTTTTATACATTAATTCTAAACCAATTCAAAAGTGTTGCATAGCTTTTTTGTAGATAAAGGTTCAAAGAATTCATATATGCCAGTAAAAAAATTATTAAAGTAAAATTAACAAAGTTATTAGATAAAGAAACATTTATTAGTTATTAGCATGTTCAGTAACGAAAGGAAAAATTCAACTTTAGGCCTACATAAAAAGTAGTAACAATTATTGTAATTTTTTTCATAAATGTAAAAACGCTTCGTAATTTAGTTCTAAATAGAATTATATAAAAATATTTATCAATTTCAAATTTCTTATTTTGAAAACATCAGTTTTTATGTTCCTACTACAAGACTGCTAACAAAACTAGGCCTGTTTTGAATAGTAATTTAGGAATTATATCCTTTGCAAAAAATGGCATATAATAATAAGAAAGTGTAGAGAATAAATCAAGGAATTAAACTGAATACTTGTAAATTTCATAAAAGTATTTGACTTAGCTTTACTTGAATTACAAAATGAGATGAAAGAAATGAAACCCCTCGGCGATAAAGGACATACAAAAAATGACCGTTGGACACCGTGGGAAGTGTTGGTACATGGGTTGAGATCACGATCACGACGTTTTAACATCGTTTGTTTTCATTATTTCTAATATTGGAATATGATATGGAAGTTATGGAACTGTAAATACATTGTTAAGTTTTAGTTATTTAAGTATGTAAATATTTAATTAAATGTTTTCCCTATATAACTTGATATTTTTATCTACCTTACGCATTATTAACCTAAATAAAACACAATGCCTCTAAAAGAAAATCTTTAGCAGTTAAAGCTCAAGAAAAGAAAAAAACGAGAACTAGAAATCCCGGAATCGCGGGAATTGTAAAATAATGTTTCGCTGGCTAAACCTTGTGCTTACTTCCTTACTGGCACACTATTTTTAACCTAAGCTCATAACCACATTTGTTATTTTAACTAGCGAGTTCTACTGTTCACAGAACAACTAGTGTAGAAATTACAAGTAAGTAAAGTTAATATAAAAGCTTCTTTGCGAAATAGCGCTAGGGTAGAGGTACTGTCTGCAGATCACTTGAATGCTTGCATCAGGAATGTGGCCGCTATTGGCTAGAGCTGCCTTTTACCCAACCCTCAACAAGCTATCAGCAAAACCAATAACATTTAGGTTAGCGACTTAAGCAAAATAAATGCAGAATGGAGGGCGAAATCAGTAGTAAAAGAGTGCCCTGCAGGGAGAATCCAGATTTGGCAAGAACCCTGGAGAAATTCATTGAAAAGACCAACAACGATTTTAGACAGTTTAAAGCATTGCGACTCGGACATATATCCGAAAATCTACCAGCTTCTCAAACTACAAGCTGCATTTCCAGTCAGCGTGGCATCTGCAGAACGCAGTTTTTCTTCATTGAAGCGTCTCAAGACCTGGCTTCGAACTCGAATGACTGAAGAGAGACTAACAGGACTGGCTCTGATTCATGTCCACAGAGACATTAATGTTGATGTCAACGAGGTTATAAACAAGTTTGCAAAGAAGCCAAGACGACTTGACTTTGTACTATAAAGTGTATTTAGCTAAAAACAACTTAAATTTAGTAAATAAAAATTTTGTGTAACATTGTAACTATGGTTTGTTTATTGTCATCCTTCCAATCACTTTACTCAGTCCTAAAAGTCTTATGTTTTTTCGTGCATAAAAAGCTTGCCAAAAATTTATAATAAAACAATCAATTTTTGATAAGAACTTAAAAATATATTTTATATATTTAAAATTTATATGTAAAATGATGTATTATTAAAATTTACAGTTTAATATATAGGCGTTTTGATTGTTGTATATGAAGATAAATCTCCAAAACATCATCATAATCCTTATAAGTTTATGTAAAAATAAAAAAACTTAGTCCTTCAATTAAATATATGTTGGTCTTTATGAGTAAACATTTTATAACATTTTAAGATAAGATTGCATTAAGGGTCTGCTCCAGTAAAAATAAAATGGATTTTTATCCCATAAGAGCAATGTTAAATTTCATACCATTTATTTCGTTTACTTTTTATCATAAAATTGTTTGCAAGGTCTCATTTTAAGCACAGTCACAATACGCATCCTTCTTGCAATTTACATTTTTAAAAATTTCTTTCATTTGTCAAGTAACTGACATTTTGTAAGTACAAAGTTTGAATTTTTTTCCTAACACAATAAAAAATTAATAATGAAAAATAATTTGCAAGTAGGATCCAAAATTTTATAAAGAATATTCAGTTTTTTTTTTTCAACACTCAATTACAAAAGATAGACTTATAAAATGGTATGAAATGAGGCAATGTCAAAGCGTTCAGATGCAAGAAATTGCACTGGTTAGATAGGGATACAGTGATACCGGAAGAGCGTTTCCTGTTGCTTTCTCGTTTACTGGAGCAGACCCTTAAAGTACGTTTTAGACTACAACAAAATCTCAATTTTTTCCGGGATCCCCCGGAAGCGTCCCCCCCCCCCGTGGCGAAGTCCTGGATCCGCCCTTGCATCCTGGTCAGTTCCATTGTCACTCCCACCCCTTCTACTTTGTTTGTTCATTGAGTACTTCGGAGAATTCAAACAATTAGAAACACTGAAGCCCGAACCACAAGTTCGGTGAATAATACGGTGTCGTGCCATCTCGTCCAAGTGCCATCTCGTCCAAGTGCCATCTCGTCCAAGTGCTATCTCGTCCAAATTCCACGAACTTAGGGCGGGAGGTTAATTCTCTACCTGCCAACTAGTGCCATCTCGTCCAAAAACCTATGCTATTGTTTACTTGACAGGTTTACAAAAACTATTGGAACGTTTAATTCTTTTTATTAAGAGTCTTCTATACATTGCGTAAAACAGCAAGGTTTACTTTAGAGTGTCAATCGAAACTACTATAAATACACAAACCTTAACTATTTTCTTTATAAAATATAGTATTTATACACTTCGTAGAAACGAACAGTTTAGCCAACTTAACTACAAAGTTGTACATACGTTTTTAAAGTACAAACATACTGTTATCGGCCAGGTTAAGTAAAAAGTAAACATACTGTGACTAAATACTATAGGTTAGAACCTTTTAGTTTTTTTTTAATTTTAATTATATAAAGTGATAATAACGAAATATAATCATACTGTTATCGGCCAGATTAAGTAAAAAGCAAACATACTGTGACTACATACAATAGGTTCGAACCTTTTAGGTTTTTTTTAAATTTTAATTATATAATGTGATTTACACTCGTATGATTTACACACCGCCACACAATTTCTCCACACTTCTTTTAATTTTTCTTTGAATGCCGAAAACCGTTATATAAAAGACTAGGTTGGCCTCTTATGGTGGTCGAAAACTCCATATTCCTATAAATGTTTACACCTCCCGATCAAGTATACAAATGAGATTTAAATTGGCAGTGTCCACATGTATACAAAGGGGTGGG
The DNA here is from genome assembly GCA_018207615.1 of Philaenus spumarius. Classification (NCBI taxonomy): domain Eukaryota; kingdom Metazoa; phylum Arthropoda; class Insecta; order Hemiptera; family Aphrophoridae; genus Philaenus; species Philaenus spumarius. Next base: position 11,760 of record JAGFPH010002466.1, on the reverse strand, counting down.
AGAGGGGCTAGGCGAGGGCGCACAACCACAGGCTACCTGCGTTGCCTTCCTCAACCCTTATCAAGTTTTCACTTGGACGAGATGGCACTAATTAATGTGTTCATTCAATTGTAAAACTGAGCTGGACGAGATGGCACTCTTTTCTAGGAAATAGGGTGTTGGACGAGCACTTGGACGAGATGGCACTACATCTATAAATAGTGCCTTTTCTAGGTTTCTGTCAAATACCCTTCACTTTACACTTTAGTTTGTTCTATAACTTTTTAAAGTTCATTAAATTCTCTATAAAAATGGTTCTTTACTTGTTTTTGCTGACTAATAGTTTTGGAGATATGGAGGGGTTAAATTTTTAATAATTCATCATAAATTTACAAAAGTTACTAAGCTTATTTTACTATTATTATTAAGTGGTTGAATTTTCCTAATGGTTTTAGTTCTAAAATACTTTTTAAAATTTGTTATTTTACAATCATTTTGTAAGCCAATCACTTTTGTAAATAATTTGTGGTGAACTATTATAAATTTAACCCCTCTTAATCTTTAAAATTTACGCTTGTATTCCACATTTAGTTGCTCATTTAGTTGTACATTTTTAACCTCTCACCTAAGTTTAAGATCATATTTTGAAAATTTATTGATTTTTAGCATTCTATCGAATTATAGATCCCAAGAGTGTTTTCACTTTTGACTTCAAATTACGCTTTAAGCGTCTTTAGAATGGTCAACTTAGAATTTAACGATTAGCTACTAGGCACATTTATTATTGAACCTTATATCAACTTATCTAGGGAGTTTACGCTGTTTTTAGGAAATCTTTGAAACAGAAGTTATATAAACCAATAAAAAATTATTCTATTTCGTTAAAAAGACCAAAACTCCGTTTAGAATTTCCTATTTTAACAATTTTGTAAAGAATAACCAACAAATAATTCTAAATACATTATTAGTTTTGTATTTTAAATTCTATACAAAGCTATAAAATGATATCTTGACCAATATTAAACTATAGCTTAACTGCATTCGTGATGTTTTTTGTTTTTTACAAAATACGCTTTAAACAGGCTACGGGGCACGATAAAAGTTATTACAATTAGGCCTACAT
>JAGFPH010002465.1:180404-190604 GCA_018207615.1 Philaenus spumarius | reverse complement strand
AGAGAATATCGTCACTACAAACAAAAAGTTTTAAGTGGGGTAGCTACCCATATACAATAAAAACAAATTGCTCTAAATTCCTACAAACTATAAATCTATAATTATTTAATATTATTCTTAATTTGATATAAAAAAACATTGGCAATTCGAGTATTAAAGTCAAAGGAATGAAATGGGATAAACACCCTTAAAATTAAATCGAGCAACAGCGAGCATTGCCAAGTCCACTAGTATATATACAAATATGTATATACTTATATATTATTTCTCAAAACTGTTTGTTGTCGCTAAGCCATATCTCCCTTAATTCTTCATCAAAATTCATTATTCAAGCATCATTTTAAAGCTTATGTTCCCCGCTATTGACAAAAAATAGACAAACAACTTAAAGTTCTCGTTTCCATTACAAAAATGTACTAAAACTTGTATATTATACTTCATATGGTTCGTAATGAAAGGCGCCCTCTATTAACAATCTGTTTAACTAACATGACAGCTGTTTGTTTGATAATTGATTGTTTACATACCATATGAAAGTATTATAAACTTTTATTTATAAACCAATGTAATTAACCTAAATCAACGTAGTAAATCAGGTAAGTACTCTAACTTGCGAAATATTCGCACGGGTCAGATAGCATACATATATATATATATATATTAAGGTATTACTTAATCTTTTGCTAAGTGGAATATATTGCAATTAAAACATGTTTGACCATCAAACGTTTTTTAACTCTTAAACGTGTTAGTTAAAAGACTGTCTGTGAAGTATATGTTAGTAAAAGAGGGTAGAATGGTGGAAGTAAAGCAAACAGTGGTTGACTATTTAATTTTACTAGGTACGACTAGTCACATACTACAGTATTAAGCAAACAAACAATAGACGTACAGCGTACTTCATTACACAACTACGTGGACCTACGGGTGCACGCCTATGCATAACTAATGTTCTCGAGTTGACACAAGTGAAGATTTTATAGTAGTATTTGCTTTAAAAAAACATAATATCCCCGATCCGTTCCAACAAAGCAAATGCTAACGGTGGTGTTGGAATATACTGACAGATAAAACTATTTAAAAAGTATACTATAGCTTCCCTCGTCAATTTTGCAAAACTTATCACCTTTAAACAGGATGTAAACAAAAGTTTCAAACTGTTAACGTCGCTTCGGCAACTGAATGTTAAAACAGAGTGCTTATTCTTCGGCTGATCTCCAACCCCTATGCATCTTTAAATTTAATGTTAATTATTAATCTGAGATTTAACGCTGCAGTCTACGCGAGCTTTTACTTTTATACAGGGTGACTCGTAACCGTTCCATCAAACTTTACCATGTTATTCAGCAGGTCAAAACTTGCAAATAATACATTAATGCACAAAGTAAACCATTGTGATAAATTTTCATGCTGAGTTTCACGAATTTATCTTACACCGTTCATGAAGTAATAATGTCTAAAAAAGCACTAAACACCCACACATGCATACAGACAACGCCTAAACTGAGCAAGATAGGACACATGTTACCTATTAGGATCAAAAAGTAAATGGACTGAATTAATTTACAATTTTTTATTGAACAATTGGGTAGAAAAACCTTAGTAGTTCTCGAAGTAGCACCCTTGCGCTCCAACACAACGCGTATAACGCGATTCCCACTGCGCGTACACCTCTTGGAACTCGCTTTCCGGGATCCATCACGGACCCTTGGAAGTCTCTACGGAGCTGTATAGGAAATCCTGTGGTGCCGGAGCTGGACTGTAGTGAGGATGGGGCAACGAGGCAACCCTGCGCTTGGCCAGAAACTCCTTCACCAGCAGCGCTGTGTGGTACGGCGCGTTGTCATGGTAAAGCTTCCAAGAATAATCTATGTCTGGCAGCACGCGGAGGACGAGTATACCCAACCGTTCAAGCACGTCCACGTAAAATATGGCATTCATAGTGTGTCCAGGGGGTACAAACTCCCTGTAAACCACACCACGACAGTAAAAAAATCAGATGAACATGGATTTGACCCTTGACTTGCTCATTCTGGCTTTCTTCGGACGAGTGGAGTTGTTGGTGTGAAACTGTCGAGCGGCTCATCCCCGTAGGCATCCTTAACCATACTGTGGGTCTCCATCGCGATTTTTCCGAGTTTGACGCAGAATTTAATGGCGTAGCACTGCTCGAAATTTCTTCCCATCTTGGATCGCTATGACACTGCTTAACAGAGGTTCATGGAACTCAACGTGCTTACTCTCCGCTCAACCGTAAGCGACTGGAAACATATCGGTCTCGTCGGAAGGCTCCACATTACCACGCCCAGGTGGTACGACCGCCCTCCACCACTCCGTTCGCGCTACAGAAATTCAGTCCTACTACTTTTGATCCAACACTGTATTTCCTACTGTTTGCTAGTTTTTGACCTTCTGAATAACAAGATAAAGTTTGGTAGAACGGTTGCGAGACCCTGTATTCAGGGAAATGTTTCGAAGACTTACCACCTCTATTAAGTAAAATACAGAAAGCGATATGTAAAATCTGATCTCGGGACAGTTATTGCACTTATGGGGAACTTTAGAAAACATATTTACATAATTCCAAACCCCATCCGATCACCCTATGTCAACAATGCGTAATAAACACTTGATACATCAAATTAAAACCTTTTATAAAACATGAATTTCAGAGGTAGTCAAATAAAAATTTCTTAAACCGAGAACCGTATCAAGCAATTCTTCTAGCCAGAAGAATAACTATTTCTTATTTATACCTATTTCTGGAGATCTAACTGGCCGATTTTCGTGCGGTTTGTTTTAAACAAACGAAAATGTTGTCTTTATTACCAAAAATTATGAACTGTCATTTTTATTTTATCGGTATATCTAAAGGGGCACTTTTTGGATTTTTTTTTGGTTTTAGGCTACAACCCAGATACATATTTTTAGAGATCTACCAGACCAATTTTCGTGCGGTTTGTTTTTTATTTTGTTTTTTTATTTTTTTAATATTGCATTATTATTAAAAATTATGAAATTTAATTTCCATTTCATCGTTTTATTTATAAAGGCTTTTGTGTTTGTTTTATGTTAGAACCCTTTTGATACCTATTTCTGGAGATCTACCGGACCGACGTGTTTTAAAAATAATTAATTATGAAACGTAGGCCTGATTCTTATTTTATAGCTATATAATTTTGGTAGATTTTGGTTTTAGGTTACACCCCTATTTTTTACTAACCCGACCTTGGGACATCGGGAGTTTATTACCGAATTTCCATGGGCCTTTATGGTGAGACCTAAGGACGGAAGTAGAAAATGAGCACCGATGATTTTATTAACCTGAACAGGTTTTGGGGTGTCATTCAAAATTGTATATATCGCACTCTAACGGCGGCATTTTAAGTCCGATTTGGTTCAAAATTTGGTACACACGTTGGTTGTCTAAGTCGCTCGGACGAGTTCGTTACCCATAAAAACCCAACAACCGTAAGTACGTTTTTTGACCGGAAGTTTTTTTTTAGATTTTTCTTATTAGAATGACTTATAACTCGCTTGGTTCCCCCAAAATCGATCTGAACTTAAAATACAATAAAAATACCCTGCTCAAATCCATGTAGGGGTTTTACAACGGGGGCATCTTCTGTTCCGAGGCCAACGACGAGTGTTTCCTCAGCTAACGGAAGGAAGCATCTGAGCCGGGACTGGAGGATGAGGTTCAAACAATTTGTGCTAATATATTTCATACAAACAGGCAGCTATTTAGCGCCTTACGTTAGTGAGTAGAGTAAATAGTTGTTTGAAACCCTAAAACATATTGAGACGGATTAAAAAGGGCTTCACCGCTCAAAATCACAATTTTTTTAAAATTTTACATAAAAAATATTCTAGTCCTTAAGACAAGATAGTACCAAGCAAGTACCGTTAACTTCAAAATAGAAAGTAGGCTACAGCGAGCCAAAATGAACACGCAACCCAAAGAACAGTGGGAAATTAAAATTATTAAAAAAGTTGTTTTCAAAACTCTGTATTGTAAAGAAATAAGCACTTGATAAAAAAGTATAATAAAGTTTTTTGAAAAAAATTATAAATAAAAAGTTATTCGCTGATTAAAAAATGAATAAAAAGTTAATGTTGTAATTTTTAAAGAAATTAAAAAATCAAAGTTTAATAAATGAAATAAAATTCTTCCATGTTATGTGAAAACCAATAAGAGATAGGATAGGGCTAATAATAATAATAAAAAAGGGAGATAAAAAATTTTATAAAAAATGAGAAAACCAAAAGGGTCATAACTTCTATAAAAACGAACGGATTTAAAAGCAGAAAACGGCAAAGTGCGTCTAAAGGCTTAATGAACAAACATCAATAGTGAACAATACTAAAAAACTTAGTAATCAGAAAATCGGCCGAGTGTGAACGCTAAAAAACGCGAAACGTCGTAAAAAACGAACGCGAGCGAACACGACTACAAATAAAGTTTGTACGAAGTCAGAGAGACAAACAGAACCCAATACTGCCATCCAGAAGAAGATCCGAACACCAGATCCAGAGATACAGGATTTTGGGAAAAACAGGTCACAAAGTCACAGACCAAAGAAAACAAGCAAAAAAGGAGAAAGTTGTCTTGTTAGAAATTTTAGGTAGAACCAAGAACCAATCAGCGTCGGCTATGCAATTGAGCCAACTAAAAATAAAAATTTAATAATTAAAAAACAGAAAAAATTAATCAATTGCAAAATATAAAATAATAAGTCGATAAAGAAAATAAACAGGAACACCATAAAAATAATATAAAAATTCTACGCCTACTATAGCCCAAGCCAAAACAAAAGGGAAAGTAGGGTAAATTAATTTGACGAACTGGCTAGCTTGTGATACCCCGAGAATAGAGAGGGTTGAAAGTATAGCTTCACTTCGTTAGTCTGAGATGAACCGCCGGGAAAGTAACCACGCTTCTCGAGATATCAAATTAAATAATTTTTATTAAAGTCTTAGAAATTTTTTTAAGTTTTCACTGTAGCAAAGTTAATGGTTGTTATACTTCGCCACATACTGTGATATCCGTGGTTAGGACGGTGTCACCAACAAGGACCATCCATAGGAGGAATCCAGACGATATCCAGGACCAGGACGTTTTCGCTTCCAGAAATCCTGGAGGAACGCCAAACGACGCATACGCAAGCAGGGCCGGCGCAAGGACCATGCGGAACATGCGGACGCATGGGGCGCTGCCAAAGAGGGGGCGCCGACGCGCCACTAAAAAGTTCAAGACCAAGGCGCCTTCAAAATTTTCCGAAAATTTTTTTTGCACCGAAAAATGTTTGCCTTAAGACGTGGCCGCCCTTTACGGGTTTTAAAAGAAACTCCCTATTTCTGTTTAGCGCTTTCTTAGGGACAGACAACCTACACCACTATAGGGCACTATTCTTTCAGAGTCAGCGCCCTTTAGTTTCAGTGAAAAATTCGCCTCCCCCTCAAAGACGCAACCGCCCTTTTCGCGAATTAAAAGAAATGCCATATTTGTTTTTGGCGCCTCTTCACGAACAAAAAAGACCACATACACCAGTTTAAGGCGCCATCCTTTCGAAATCGGCACCCTTTGGTTTCATTGAAAAACTCGCCCTCTTAAAGAGGCGACCGCCCTTTTCGGGAATTAAAGAAACGCGGAAACGCCCTATTTCTTTTGGCGCCTCTTTATGTATAGACAAGATCAGGTACAGGTACAACAGTATTGTATAGGGCGCCATCCTTTCGAAATCGGCGCGTTTGATTCCAGTGCAAAATTCGCCCCCCTAAAGACGAAACCGCCGTACATTTTATACTAACTTCTTTCTTGTATGTGAGTGTGATATTAATGTAAAAACTTAACATTAACCTCAATCTTACAATGTTACCGAATTACTGATGTTACCTTATCTTATTGACAATTATACCTAACCCTTTACGTTTACCACGTTGTCATGATGTTACCAAATTGATTTGTGATATTGTAATGTCATCCTCACAATGTTACCTTTTGATGTTAAAATTATGTAAAATAAATATTGTAATATGATTAATTTGGTGTTTTCAGAATTCCCCCACTTAACATTTTAAGTCATAAAGACCATTTTAAGCCATTTTATCGTACATTTATTTAAGGTCAAAAAGACCTATGCTATGTATATATTATATATTTATATAATACACTGTATATATATAGAAAATATTTTATATTTACTTTTATTTTTAAACTTGTTGCTCGATGTAATATTTTAATTTGATTTTATAAAATTAAATAATTACAATTGGTGTACATTTGATAATGTACCCATTTTTTATTGCAATGAGGAGATATATAAATATATATACATATGTAGGGGTGGCGGGGGGGAGTATAAAGGGGGCGCCAAAAATGACTCTCGCATGTTCAGGAAAAACCCCTTGCACCGGCTCTGTACGCAAGGTAGTGTCGATGTCACTTATATGGAGTAACACAAATTTCAGCATTGACAGATAAAAATAATTAAACTTGGGGGAACTTGAAACATTTAAATATTTTAAATTCGCTTCAGACCAATCTATCTCTTACAACATTTATCTCGTAAATCAAATTGAATTCAAACATAGAAAATAATAAATTCTATTAAGCTAATGAATAGACTACTTATTGATAATAAATTCACAGGAAATATTTATGTTCAGGATATATGTATATGTTTAGATTTTAATACTACAAAGAATAGTAAATTTAAATTTATTTTAACTAAAACATCTTTTATTTGTCGAATATTCCTGAACTGTCCCAAAGTGATTTCATATATGTTAACTTTAAGAAAAAGTGAATACTCAATATAGGAAAGGTAACCGTTCTCCGAAAGGCACGACTTCCGAGAAGAGGGTAGCCTCTACATCACAACAAAAATTAATTTAAATTCCTTAGCACAGGTCTTAAGGGTTATTACTGTAGGCCGAACAATAGGCACAGTAATCATCCTTGTAAAGGCATATTCAACTCAGCTTCCTTCAGATTGAGCTAGGCTGGGGATAAAAAAGTAAATTCAAATAAGTTTGGGAAGAAGGGTTGGGTAGGTCGTTGCAAGTGTCGTCCGAACGTGGGGCACGCATATCGTTGCAAGTGGTTCCCGAACGTGGGGCAAGAAGGTAGTTGCAAGACCTACGGGAACTTGGGTTGGGTAGGTCGTTGCAATATGAACTTAATTAATTTTAGAAGTTCGCTCAATAATTTACGTCAGCGGTTCAGCTACGTTTCCGAATTATTTTCTATTGTTTTGTGTTGTGATTAACAATGACTCAAGAGTTTATAAAACATTGTAGTAAAATTCTCAACGCCTAAAATTTTTAATTTCTTTTGTATCATATAGTTATGTGGGGTTTACAAAAGATTAGCACCAATCTTACAAGTAACTGGAACAAAAAACAAACTACTAAACCCATGTAAACTACCCGGCTACTGAAGGCCTACTAAGAATGTTTAGTTGGTTGCTTCATTTCAACATCTTAACTTTCACTTTAGACTGTATTACACATCGACTAGTTCACGTTTATTACTTTTGTTCTTGCTGTTTGTTACTGTATTTACCTCAGAAAGGCAATAGCGAGACTTAGGAGTTGATACGGAATCGTTATTAAAACTAGTGAACTCTATTACACGATGTCCGTATGAATCGTAAATATAAAATTTTAATAATAAAAATAAAACCGACTTCAAAAAATAATAGTTCCTTGAAAAATGCTTAACATTAAAAACTTAAAAATGAAAGTATTTTAAATCAAATAGTCACCACCTTTTTAAACGTAATACGTTTGTACTTTTTGTTTTTATTAATAGGACTTAAGTAAAGTCGATAGAATATTTTTGAATTCATATAGTTTATTATAGATATGTACAGATATTTTATTGATTACTGATGTTTTACGAACAATTTCTTCTAAATCTACTTCTACGTCGGTCGGCTACAGTAATCGTTACAGTAGCTTCTAGTAATAATTTGTTTAAAACCTCACACACACAACCATCCAGATCGATTATACAGGATCGATATTGTTATAGATTATTACAAGGAAAATATTACACACACAAATATAGAAACAACTCGTCTTGTCTAATTTACAACAAACACTAGTAAACCAACCGTGATAAATCACAGGCAGATTAATTAGATACACGTCAGAAGTACATAATTTAAAAAAAAACTATTTCAAAACAACAGAGTTAATCTAGTCATACCTATGCTGACGGGGATTTTTAACTCGGTAATTATGTGTAATTATAAGGATTATAATACTGAAGGCCAATTTGTTAAATTTTTTGTACTTATATACATTATTACATATCTAAATAAACATAAAAATATTAACTTTTAATTGATTTCTAACTTCATATTAATAGATCAAATGATTTAGAATGTATTAATAATATAATGAAGAAATTAATAATCGAATATGTTTATATGTTGTACGAAGATGTACGAATGTTTCCGAAGTTAAAGTAATGGATATCTCTTCTTTAAAATTGTACAAATGAATATATTGATAACAAAAGGTTATATTCATATTAATTTTATAACCTCAAAGCAAATCTTATAACATAAACCTGCATTAGTTCTTTAACTCATATTTTAAGAAAATCAACTTCTCAAGACTTATATTGATTAAAGTTGTAAACATAACCCCAAAGGTACAATCTATGCTAGGTTTTGTTTTAGCAGATGATGGGTGAAATCAACTGTTATATTATACAAGAAATTATAATGATTGAAGTTGTAACATAACCTCAAAGTATAATCTATGCTGGGATTGTTTAAGTATTACAGATGATAGAAGTTGATTTTCTTGAAAAAGTTAATATTTTCGTAACGAATGTCATAATTAGTTGTATGATTTTTTATAGAGCACGTTCTGCGATGGGTAAAATGGTAAAAATACTTTAAAATTAATACTTTGGTGCCTAAACTTTAAAAAAACTAACTTGGGACGAGTAATATAATATTTGATAGTACTAACCATTTAACATAGATTTTATTCCTGAGTATTCCTGATGTTTGGGAGCTTTAACACCGTAAACAATCAGCTTTAACGCCTAATCTGATAGGGTTAAAGGAGAAATCTCAGGAATGAAATTTCGCAAAAACATAAAGTTTTGTCAAGATAAATTATTGAAAAATATGTACATTTTTTTTAAAGATTTTCTCATTTTTTGTAACCTTTCCAGAAACTTGAAAACTTTCTGTTTCAAAAAACATATATCATTGTATCCAAGTCCAAACATACTGCACATCAAGAAAAGAATCATAAACATCATCTTTTGGCGTTTCGCCTTTCGCTGGCTGCTGTCTGCTGTATCATAGTCGCTGTAAACAGTTTTCTTCTTTTTTTTCATTTTCGACATTGAAGTATCTCTCGCATTCGTTTTGCACTAGACTTTTTAGGTTGTCTGTTTAAAAAAAATATATAACTCCGAGTCATATATGATACGACATCTGTGATTATTTTGTAATTTTCAATTTAATACATTTTGTAATTTTTACTTATATTCCGGCAACTATTTTTATTGTCCCACTTTAATTCTTAGTAGTTCTCCTCTCTCCACAACTACACCCGCATCAACGTCCTAACTAGAATACTTTAAAACTTTACACAAGCTAATTCGTTAGTATCGCGCACACATGCCTCTACTCTGTACATCTATTGTGGGCTCAACCATTGTTCACGCATTATTAGTCTCGTAGTTATTAGCAATTAAAGCCTAATGATATTCTGCCACACAAGAAAGTTCGACCGAATGTAACTGTAACGAGCGAATAGAGATTTCAAGACAAAATCTCATTCTTTAAACAAATACTCACATACATGTCGAATTGAAAATCTTCTCCTTTTTTCAAATCAGTTAATAGTCCAATAGAATTAAAGAAATTTTTTTGAAAATTTGTTGTAATTCGTTTCAGAATGCCAGGTGGAAAAATAACGCATTAAGTAAATGGAATTTTTCCAAATCCACTTTTGAACATCCAGAACATTTTTTAAGTAGGTGTTTAATATGAAAAAATAAAAGAAAAGGCTTTCTTTAAATAGTTTGAAGACAATTGCCAATGGGTATTTCAAATTTTGTATACTTGTAGGGTTCTATCAAGTTAACAAAATCGGTTAATTTGAGACCTCGTAACTTAAAATCTGTTAATAATTTGTTTAAATAATTGCAAAAAACCTATTAAA
>JAGFPH010002465.1:151219-166333 GCA_018207615.1 Philaenus spumarius | reverse complement strand
TGTACTCGCTTTTATAGTAGTTGATGCGATTTCATTTTACCGCGGGGTCGTCATTAGACTACGGCAAGCACCGAACACCGCAAAGTAATCTTCTAATATTAATATTAGCTTATAATTAGAGACAGAAGCGTATGTTTCAGGAGAGTTATTATCCCGCCTGTATAACGATTCACTTAGGTAAGGGATTAAACTCCCCGTAAAAAACTTAGAGGTTTAAGTCATAATTTACAGCTTTCTTCTTTCAATTTTAAGAAAATATTTATTCATAAGTATGTTATTTTTTTATTTATGTAAATAATATTTGGAGGCATTAATACCTAGATATTAATACACGAGCGAAACTTTTACTACGATAAATTCTCAGAAACTGTTTTAATAGTTGGTGTGTATTTAAATGTGTTTGGCCTTGAATTTTGGTGAAATCACAATAAATTTTAATTACAGGTTTATTAATTTGACAAAATTGTTTAAAAATATATCCATCTCGTACAAAACCTATTTTTTATATTCATTATCATTAATATGGCAATCATTTCAATAAAATCTGTTGTATATGTATAAAAGATAAAGTCCTTATTGACAGATACAGAATCAATGTACTGTACAGCCAAAAAAAAAAAATGATTAGCTAGATTAATGTGGAACCTTACAATTGATTTTAGTATTGAAAATTGTTAAAATACGGGTTAATTCACTCCCAGGCATAAAACAGCTGATTTGAATCAAAAGCTTATCATCAAGACAGTTCTAGGTGTGCCATGTTAACTAATTCCAAAACGACATGACCTAGTAGCTATATCAACATTTCACAAGTTTTAGCTTAGTTTTATTATTATCTAACGGATAAAAATATTTTCACAAACCAAAGAATATTTATTATATAAATTATAACTTTCAGTAGACACCCACCACCTTGAATTGTGCACAACGTTGGGATGTTCCTAAATTATATGATTTAAAATTGGTTTATTAAAATATGTAACTAGGATTTACTTCGGCCAAATTATTGATTATATTACCACAACAACGATATCTTACCGATAAAGACAGGAGATCTGCAGCCCACCGACATGTCGGTAAATGTAAAAGCTACTAAGTTAAGCTACTAAGTTTAAGTTAGTTTTCATAACCATCGAACATCGTGTCGATATCGGGTCGGTGTCGTGTCGGCAAGTGTGAAATCAGCCATTCTGAACCAACACTCGTTTGTTGAATGCATTTCAATGCATTAACACAGCAGCCAATAAACAAAGGTTTACTATTAATGATACATAATTTACTATTTTAGTGGTTTAGGTTTATAAAGGTTTGTAATATTATTCTTTACAATTCAGACTGGGATTTTTAACTTGGTAAATGTGTACAATTATAAGGACTATAAAACTGAAGGAATATTTGTTAAGATTTTGTGTTTATGTATGTTATTATACATATTTAAAGAAAGTTAAAAATATTATCTTTTACTTGCCTTTTATTTCGTATTGATAGATTAAATGATTTAGAATTTATTAATATTATAGGCTATGTTATTGATTGAAGTTGTAAACATAACCCCAAAGTATAATCTACGCTAGGTTTTGTTTGAGTATTACATACGATGGGTGAAATCAGCTGTTAAATTATTAAGTTAAACGATTAGGTATTTCTTCTTTAAACTTGTATAAACGATTATTTTGATGATACAAGGTTGTATTTATATACAGTTTATAACCTCAAAGCAAATATTATAACGTATAATTATAACATACATTAGTTTTATAACTCATGTTTAAAAAAATGAACTTCACAAGAAATTATAACAATTGAAGTTGTAAACATAACCTCAAACTGTAATGTACACTGGTTTACAGATGATGGGTGAAATCAGCTGTTATATTAAATATTACTCCACGTACGCTCGTACGTACACTCGCTTTTATAGTAGTTGATTGTTTTATCGAATTTTAAAGGAAACTTTTAAAATTGTAAAAGAATTATAGTAATATGCTTTATTTTTCCCGCGATTTTTCTTTCTCGCTCATTTGACTGACGATAACTTAAACACGGATTTAGATATTAAAAAACGGATTCGACCATTGTTTGACTAGTCAAATTTTACATAAAAATCATTTTTTTATCACTACTTCTCATTAAAAAAATTAAGCTCATTGAAGCTCCTCAATATGGAGGACAAACATTTCAAACTCACCAAATTTGGTTTCTAGAATTTTCAATCACTCTGTATATATATCGGTAGTGTTGATACCTTTACGTGGATTGGATGTACAGTATATTTATAATTTGTAATTACAACCCAAAACGTGCTCTGAGGACCATGGTCGATGCTCATTGACCACTACCGACCTTAGGTCTCACCACAAGAGACATTGCATAGCTTATCTTTAATATGGAAATTCGCTAAAAACTGTTCGTTAAAATTGATATCACCTGAGAGAAAGCCACTGACAGATATTCGAAAGCAAACTAATTTTTTTAAAGTTTTAACCAAAACCAAATGCATGGGAAGGAATACTTTCAAAACTTGTTACTCGGAAATAATTGATCCTTAGAAGCTTGAACCAATAAATAAAATACGGCATAACTACAAACAGTTTAAGCTAAACACCATTCATTTCAACCCAGCAGAAACGCCGTAACAATACAAAGCTATATCAATTAATATTACAATAGTCTTTCATGTGTGGTCGAAATTCGACCAATTGTGTTTGTAAAGTAACTTGTTGCCATACAATAAAATTAATTGGAATTTATTTGTATGCAAAATCTTAACTCGCACCTTGACGCTATGAGGAAAAGAGTGGAAAAGGGCAAAGATTGAATTAACGATAAATATATAGTATATGATCAAAATGATTTCATTAGCTTGCATAGTTCTGTATGGACAATTAATATTATGCGTATGAAACATATAAAGCCATGACCTACTAAAATACATTTTATATTTATTTCCACGGCACCAATTGAAATAACAGATAAAACAGTTGACACCGATGACTAGATTAGCATAGTTTATTTTATTTTTCCTGATATAACGGCAACATACACATATGATTGTTTTTTTGCGCATCTATCTAATCATGTAAGTATAAAATGTCTCTCCTTTTATAATAAATACTACAAAAAAGTACTTAAATTTTCAATTTTCACGGATTAATGTGATTGTACTGTGACAATAGCGCATATTATATTCAACACAAAATGGAACATTTTACAATAACGTTATCAAAAGCCCTGGAGTTAATACAACAGGAGTAGTATATATATATCAAAGCCCTGTAAACAATAGACACTCCCCTAGGCATCAGTTCGGTGTTTTCCAAAGGGAGCTGGCCTAAATACATACGGCCTGAATACATGCGTTTAACAGGGATATGATAGCAAACCAAATTTACCACACAACTTCGTTTCGTAATAAACTGAAGGACTTAAAATATTTTTGCATTCCTCTTTCAAAGATTATATTCAATCTGCCGACGTTTCACCCTAAATACTATAAAACCACACGAGGGACGTACCAGTGAAAATAAAATAATTTAATTCGATCACGCAGCTGAACCACCGTCATGAGTTGAGCGAATTTCCAAAATTACGTTTATATGTCGTATAGCGTAAACCAACTATTTGGGAAATTGGTCTACTCACGAAAGCTGCCTGAGAGTATGATAATAATATACAGGGTGCAGAAAAAGACTGCAAACTGTTTAATATTTCGTACATAAAGAAAATTTGAAGGTAGATGTGATTGAGGAACCTACTATAATATGTAAAAATACTATTTTATTAAAATGTAAAAAAAAGTATCCACCATCTTGGATCCGCCATTTTGAATTTAACTTTGTTGAAATTTGCACATCCATATCTTTAACCGATTAAAAATGGCAGCCAAAATACAAAGAAATTGTGTTTTCTGATTTTGCCCCATTTTGCTGTACTATTTTTTTTCTACTAACTATTATTCTTTTTGGAGTTATAATTAAATAAACTTTCAAACGATATGCCTCACAACGATATTTGGGATAATTTAAAATTCTTTAGTTACAGCCATTTGGATTTTTTCAAAATTGATTTCGAGTGGTTCAACCAAATATCGTTGTGTGGCGGCATATCATTAGAAAGCTTATTTAATTCTGAATCCAAAAAGAATAACAATTCATATTAAAGATATGGACGTGCAAATTTCTCCGTTGGTTTTCTCTTGAAATTATACATCGAAATTATGTATCACATGAACACTTTCCTATTTAAAAATAAACGGTACCAGGAACTGGCACATACTTTCTCTCAAACATATTTAAATTATTAAACAGATTTACCGTGACTTCATAATTGTAGGTGGGGTAGGAGAGGTGATTTATTAAAGTAGGAGATGAACTAATAAATATTATTATTATTATCTAGAGAGAAACCCTATTCGATCGATTTCGAACAAATTTGCACCAAACACGTCAATTAGGCCTTTATAGATGCACGAAAAAAGGTTTTGAAGAAATTTGAAAAACAACCCCCTTTATGGCCAAAAAACCCCCAAAAATCAGTTATTATTATTATTATTAGCTAAACGAGAATTTTTAGAAAGATGGTTTTTTTTGCATATGGTAGGGTACATTAAAGGCTACAAATAAGCCAAATTTTATCAAAATCGTTAAAGCCGTTTTTTTATAAAAAAATAATAACTGATTTTGTGGGTTTTTTTGCCAAAAAGGAGGTTGTTTTTCAAAAATTTTCAAACCCGTTTTTCGTGCATCTATACAGGCCTACTTGACATGTCTGGTGCAAATTTGATTGAAATCGATCGAATAGTTTTGGCTCTAGCTTTGTATACATACATACATACATACATACATACATACATACATACATATACATACATACATACATACAGACATACATACATACATACACACATACAGACAGACATTATTTAAAAACCATTTTCTTGGACTCAGGGGGTCCCAAAACGGATATTTCCACAAAAATCTCAACATCGATTTTTTTTGCGATCACTATACTTTCTCTATACTATAGTATAGTGAGAAAGTAAAACAAAGTTACATTCAAAATATCGGATCCAAGAGGGCGGATATTTTTTTTGAAATCTTAATAAAATAGTATTTTACATGGAGTAGGTTCCTCACTCACATCTACCTTCAAATTTTCTTTATATACGAAATATTAAACCGTTTCCAGACTTTTTGTCCACCTGTATCAGTAGAATTTGTTTACACCTCAACCTCCGGCCCCGGCTCAAGTATTGCTTCGTTCTGCTTGCAGCGAGAAAGCTCGCTTTGCTTTTTAACTTGGACTACTTCGATTCGCTCGCAGAGGAAAAACTCGCTTCGCGGGCCATCGGGTTCGAAACAGAAGCTGCCCCACGGAAAAAATCCCCTCGTGGAACCGAGTACTTTTATGGCATTTTACGTTTTGAACGATTTTGGGAGAACTAAATGAGTTATAAATAAAACAAAATATGCAGAATAATTTCCTATATTTATATTTTTACATAAAACCCCAAAAATATTCCATTCTAGTACGAAAAATCTACGTACGTCCTTGAAAAAAGGTACGTCCTGTCAAAAACGTGTTTCCGGTTGTTTGATTTGTTTGCCTAACGAACTCGTCTGAGTGACTTAGAATTTTGACCAAATCGGACGTAAAATGCGGCCGTTAGAGTACGAACACATTTATGCACACATAGAGTTTTTAATGACACTACAAAACTGTTCTGGAGACCATGATCGGAACTCAATTTCTACTCCCGACCTTATTAGGTCTCACCAGAAGGGTCACTGCAATAGCTCCTACTTTCTGGATTGGTAACAGGCTTGAAATTTGTCATATCGGTGCCCCGCACTTGACTGTTAGTGAGAAAATTAATTTCTGCTGTTCTTTTTTTAATTTACCTCAGCAATTTCTTTTCAAACAGTGATATAAAATTTCACCTTTTTGAAGTTATACTTCTTTCGGTGCGTTATGAAAAAATAATGAGGGTGAATTTGTTTAATGCGCGCGCATAGGGTGACATCAAAACTCACATATTATATGAACGCGATAACAACGTTTGTATGTCTAAGAACCGGTTTTATCCGGATAGATTTTAGGTTATGTCGTTTACTGAATATAATACATTATATCTACAGTAAATGGTTATATTTACTCCTTCTAATAAAAATAGGCCTAGTTTTTGATGAACAATAACTTCTTGAAACAATAAACCTCCAGTATTAAGTTAATCAAAATAGGCACAGTAGTTCCAGTTTCTAATTTATTCAGAATTTTATTTAGGTTTTCGATAAATTCTCTAAACAAATTATATAAAATTCCATATTCCAATTCCATAAGAGATTATCCACTGTTTCGGGATGATATAAACAATTAAGAAAAACGAAAACTTTATAGGATAATTTTAATTTAAAACCCGTTTGAAAGGGATTCATTTAAGAAATTTAGTTTTCAAAATATTTTTCATATAATATCAGAGATGTTTTTTGAAGTGCAACTTCGTTAATCGCGTTAAGGCAAATTGGCCTGGAACCACAGAACATGTAATATAGTAGACCGCACCAATGGCCGGGCTGGGGTGGAGTGATATGAGTCAAACCTCGTAGCTCGCTTTTTTTCTAATGAATTGAAACTGTTTTGCTCCCATAAAAGTTTTGTGGAATGAGATTTTTTTTTTTTGCAAATTAAGATTACAAGGGCTTAAGCCCAAATAGTTGCCAGTTAGACGTATTTAATGCAATTACATTAATAATTGTTTTAATGAATTCTGCACCGATGTTGTAAAACGTATAAATATTCGTACTAATTAACCATTCGTTTGCAAATTTTAAACACTGAACAGGCATCGGATTCGGTCCTACTTGATCATTAAGTTTCCAAATAGAGACAAAGATTTATCAACTTCTACATATGATAGAGATTTCATACGTTGGCTGCAATGATTAAAACTATGCAAACTTTGTCCGATCAACTTTGTATGTCCGATCATAATTTTATTTTCAAGATATAAAAAGCTGTCATGAAAGGTATCTATGTTGGAACACGGGAGCAGTAAATATTGGACATAGGAACGACAAATGATGAATAACGTTGACAGAAGATCAAACATCCGAACTGCCCTATTCGGCTGTGATGGATCGAAGGTACTTTCACTGTATACTTTGTGGATTGTTTATACAGAATGCATGTTGGAAGGTTGACCTTACTTTCCTTTAGGAGAATAAACTAAACCTCGGGTTTCATAACATTTTAAATGTTATTAGTGATTATCAAAACTTTCAAACCCAAAACAGCTAATAATTTCTGTGCGTAATTAAAATTGAATTACAACAATATAAAATTTAGTATAATAATATTATAGTATCCAGCAAGACTACTGCAAAATTATTGTCTTTTGATGCTGTATTTGTTTTAACATCGGCCAAGAACGAATATGACCACTTTCTTTTACTAATTCAATCAAACTTTAGGCGCAAAATCATGACGTTATTAAAAATTAAAAATCAATTCTTTGAATAAAAGTAGAAGCTATAAACCCATACAAAAATCTTGTTTAGTTAAAAAATGCCTCACCTTTTACGTTTTAAACCTACATTTACAATTTCTTTACAGTTTACAAGTGAAAAGCTGCACTTTACAGGAAAGCTATAGCGGTCAGAATTTTTGAAGAAAAAGAAACCTTATGCATAAGGTTATATTAAATGTCTTAATATTTAGTTTTAAATTATACATCTTTTGGGGAATTAAACAGTAACTTAATTGAAATGGTCACAAACGTACAGAAGGAATAAAGAGTACAGTCAGAAAAGGCCCACACTCTTTGTCTGCCTTTATGAAATATTTTTGTGGTCGACCCTTCCTTAGAGTGTAGTGGACTCTCTCAAATTACAATCCTGTAATTTATCTGGACAAATATTTTTATATGAACCCTTGTTTTTATTCCGTTAATGAATTTTACTCATACTTTTAAGCATTTTTAATCTTTGGTTATTTTATAAACCCAACAGTTTTCTTGTAAATTGGACTTTAAACTTCGACTTTTAAAAGCTCCAGCAACGTGCAGTAGAAGCTAAAAAGTAATTTCGTTTAAAAGATTTCTGAAATGTTTTGATCAAGTACCACTATAAAAACTGCACATTTTTAAAAACAAATTTATTTTAATGGCTGTAATCAGTTTTCCACCTATAACTCTCGATCGCCGGCGCCGATTAAAATATTATACACGTCACTTCAAGCATCTTTTAAATGGGAATTGTACTTTTAGATCCTGCGCATATATTTTTTCAAAAATACAACAAAAAAAATAAGTTAAAAGACAGAAGTTAAAATACTATAGACAATCATGTTTATGTTATATATTTTTTCCAATACACAACAACCGAAAACGACTTATATATTCCTTCTTACTTCCATCTTCCTAGCTGGTATAAATTGTGTTCTGGGGACCATGATCGGTGGTGATTGACCACTCCCGACCTTAGGTCTCGCCATAAGAGTCACTGCAATAGCTCATCTTTTCTATGGAAATTCGCTAATAACTATTAATTATCAGTTCAAACTGTTTATCTATCTAGTATATCAGTTGCATCTGTGATGTGTTGGAAGAGTTTGATATAACAATATTTAGGCTTCAGTAGCTGTATACACCCTTTACTAGTAAGTAAACATAACTGGATTAATTATTGTAATTCAAGATTTCCTAAATTGTTAATGTTCACTAATAACAAATTTCCCATGAATTAAACTTTGTAAGTGTGAAAATTACAAGATTCACCTGGGTATGCCCTGAATGTTGGGTAAAAGTGTTCCATTGGATGTTTTAAATTTGTTTTGTGACTGTTTTATTTGCAACCATTTGCATCCACATAATGTGATTCATCATTTTTCTGTCAAATCCCTGTTCCAGAAGAGGCCTTTTCTAGGTTATGGAAAAGGAAAAATGACTTTATAAAAACAACTCTAGGATCTTCCAGAATGTATGTGGTCAGTAAATGCAGAAGGCACTACCGAAATTAAATAATTTTACTTCTGAATTACAAACATAGTGAGGAAAACTTCCCGTGTCGTTAATATCACTGATCTGTAGCATCCAACGAACTATACTACTGGAACGCTCGCTGCCCATAAGACTAGTGTTGTGTTTTCCGAGCGCATACAGATGTGTGTGGCGGGAAGTATCCGAGGCGCACGGGCGATGTAAGTGGGCAAGAACTCTGGACCTGGCGCTTGTGCGTTATACTGTTTTCTGTCATTCTGCCGTTCACGTTTCGACCACGCGGGAAAAGACATTAGTCGCCACTCATCAATACGTTTTTAATGTCTGTCTAGGCTAAAACAACTGGTGTTCTAATTA
Source organism: Philaenus spumarius (assembly GCA_018207615.1). Taxonomy (NCBI): domain Eukaryota; kingdom Metazoa; phylum Arthropoda; class Insecta; order Hemiptera; family Aphrophoridae; genus Philaenus; species Philaenus spumarius. Next base: position 156,981 of record JAGFPH010002465.1, on the reverse strand, counting down.
ATTGTAGTGTTGTTTTTATTTTGTGGCAAATGGTTAAGAGCTGTTCTGCTTACAATTGTAGTTCAAAATAGACGAAAGACAGCGACATTTCTTTTCACAAGAAAGTACTCATTTTATTAAGCATGTTAAAGCTTATTTTGCAGTCCCTGACTAGTAATATTGAGACAGAATTATTGTCTGTGTTATTGTAGGTTACCACCAACTTGCTAACAAATGAAGTAAAAGTGTTTTTATTATTTTGTCAATTCAATTGATTCATTTTGAACTGAAATATCTAACAACAATGCATCTGACTTGCCCTAATGTACAAGTACAGTATTTAAAAACTTTAACCCTAAGAGTGCCCAATTGGGGTTTGATTGGTGACCCGGCCATTATTGCAGTTTTACAGAGTTGTTTTTAATAAATTGTACCGTATCTTACACGAGTAGGCCTAAAATAAATGAAATACGACAAAAAAACTAATTTTTATAAGCCATATTTTAAAAGTCGTCATAAATAATTCATAAAGTAAAGGAAAAAATATATTATTTCCTATTTGGCAACACTTAAAATTGGAAATCAATCATTTTAGATCATTCAAGAAAAACATTTGTTTTAGGATTTTTATGTAATATTAAGAGTATTCGTATTTTAAGAGACAGACTGTTAGCTTTAGATGATTTCGATTATTAGTTAACATATAAGCTAAATCAAGATCATTTAGAACTATTTGTTTCCTGTGTCAGAAGTAGGGGTAGAAACAGTGACAATCCGAATACCAAACAGTTCACTTGGGCAGTCAGAAAACTAATGTTTCGTAATAGTGTTAGGGCTTCTGAAAATGCTAACTGCTTTGAGTTTGACCCTAGCGCACACCTAGGCCTTCTTGAGTTAGGTCATAATCAATGCGATCTCTATGATATTAATGATAGTGAAATAGAGCCGCATTGGTCATGGAAAATTATAGTAATTCAAATTTTAAGGACGAAATTTTATAACATATTTGTGGCGTGATTGTGAGACGTATAGAAAAAAACATAAACTGTACCAACTGTAGCTCTTTGCTACATGCAAGTGAATCCGATTTTAGGGCTCATACAGGCCTCACTGATTTTAAATCTAAAGGAAAACTAATCAGATCAAGTAAGGATGTATTTAAAATTGTGAAGTACGCCTGCATGCTCAAGTTATCAACATCAGAAAAAAGTGTTACTTCTTACAATTTAACAGTGATAGTTTGTAACCATTTCAAATGTAGTATTTTCAAAGGGCATGTAGGTAAAGATGAATTTACAGGAAGCCATGAGTTATTTTTGATTAAATCTGTTACCCAATTATTTTTTTAAATAATTTCACACCATATTGCAAAACAGAAAACTTTCGACATGACAAAAAATCAAACTTAGGAATAAGACAAAAATTGACCAAAGTAATTTTATTTTCTAACATGTAAATATTATCATTGTCTTTAATAAACTACAATATAAAATTGATTATATTATTTTCCTTACTGTTACCTTTTACGTCGTTTCTTGTCTGTGGTTGTACGAATATTGATGCTTGTAGACTGATATTATGAAAATTACCAAGGCATAATCTTAATTTATAATAATGTAATGTTCTTAATTAAAAAAATCATTGGATAATCAACAGTTACCAACATTTACAAACAAAACTGAATTGTAAAATATAAACATATTGAAGAATGTACAGAGTTTTATACTGTTGGAACAGCGTTATAGTAATGCGTACCGTGTGTGCCGGGCGTGACCTTGCCCACTTACGACGCCTTCAGACCACGGACGCAACCCCAGATTCCGGCTCGGTTTCTATAGCCCAGTGCGCGATCCATAAGTATATATCGATGGTAGCATCTAATCCTTTACCATCCAATAGCCAATTTGAGTTAATGAAATCCTGCAGCATCTAAACATGGCAAAACATCTTCAACGGTGTAAGAAGAAATAAAAGCACTTTTGATCCCATGTGACGGCAGTGAAGGAAGTTGGGTGTATTTATTATTTTAATTTTAGTTAATAAAACATTTTTCTTTCATAGTTAAGTAAATCTATTAAACATTATATTTTCCAACTAAAATGTATATTTAAAATATAAGTAATTTAATATTTTATTGATTATACCTCATTCTCCTTACCTACGTTCCTTCACCACTAAATACTTCAAGTGAAATGTGTCCATGCGTATCATAACCAACATTTTTAATGAATCATATACTCCACTTACACGTACATATTGATTAAAATGTATGTTCAGTCTAGTGGCGTCGACAAAGGGGTGCGCAGGATGCGGCCTGCACAAGGATCCACGTCCAGAGGGGTGTAAAACTTAAAATTTGCTTACTGGCATTTTAGTAATTAATAAAATACAATAAGTTTTTACTTACGTTACTGACCATTTCATAAAATTAATAACACGATAAACAGGAGTACGTCAAACGGCAGGTTTTTTGTGATGCAGACCACAGTAGGTTTATGAGTGATGACAATAAAGTTGATCATTGGGAGAGAGTCAGGGATCCGCTGTTGGTTATAAACAGCACATTATTCATCCTGTCAGTGTCTCAAGAACAGTGAATCGGAATGGAAGAAATTAATTTAAGTTTTGCAAATGTGCAATCTGAAAAAGAGTTAGTCTTGACTCTTGATTTGAAATCGACATTTGATGAGTTTTCTGGAGAAGATTGTCACCTGCCAAAGACGATTTTGCGATTCGGGAAACACTTTGAAGCAACAGAGGTAGCAAAAACACAAGAAAGATATTGGACTTGTTTAAAGTTTTTAGAACTCGTAGTAGAGTATGATTTTGTGATTCACTTCCAGGCTTTACTTTATCATTTAGGTTTTATTTAACTGTTTGTAGGTCTGTAGCTTCTTATGAAAGACGTTTTTCAAGCTTATAAAGAGTTACCTAAGATCCACCATGAGCCAGGCAAGTCTGTAGTTCAGTTACCCTTTCCATTGAATATTCTGTAGCTAAAAATATTGATTTTGATAATATCATATCTAAGTTTGCCAAGCAGAAAGTTCGTAAAAGGATTTAAATTAAAGGTAAGGATGTAGTCTGAGTGATTAAATTTTAAACATAACATTGACAACAGAACCAATGAGTGTACGTTTATTTAGTCTAGTATATGTTTATGAGTATGTCTGATATAAGGTCAGTTTATTTTAAATCGTTAATTTTAGATTCTTTTTATGTTCAGCTTCATGAAAAAATATTCTATAAAAAGATGTAGGCTTGTAGTACCTATGTATTTAGACTGTTGTATGAAAAAAATACTGTATTGTAAAAAAAATTCCAAAGTTTAATAAATTAACTGATTTGGGGAAAACAAAACACATATGTAATATTGGATACTCTTTATATTAATAAATAAATTTATTAATTTTAATTTAATAAATATAGGCTAATTATTAAAATTTGTTAATATTTGTTTTAATATTATCCCAGTAAATACAGTATTAACACATTTAAAAAGTTATTTCTTTATAACAATTCAAGGGGAAGGGGTGACTAAAAAAACTGTCAGCACCAATTGATATTATTCTTGGCAACGCCACTTTTTCAGTCATGAATAAAGGATTTTAAACAGTTAAAGTGCGGCAATACACACCCGTCACGTCACGTCACGTCCATTCCAGTCATTTTAGGTAGGGTGGCTATATACATCAGTCACGTCACGTCCAGGCGCAAAAAGTATATTTTTATTTCATCGGTATATTTTTAAGGGCACTTTCATGGGTTTTTTGGTTTTATGTTACAACGCTAGTGATGTCTATTTCTGGAGATTTACCGGACCGATTGCCGTGCAGTTTGTTTCAATGAAAGAAAATGTTGTCATTTTAATAAAAAATATGATATTTATTTTTTACTTCATAGTTTATAATTACAAGTACACTTTTGGGGTTTTTTTATATTTAGGTTACAATAATATATTGAGATTCATTTTGCCCTAGAACATTTTTACTAATTTAACAGCCGACCTAGGAAGGCTTTTCTACATAGTATTACTATAAATTTGTTGTCATTTTGTCAGTAATTTGTTGCTCTATTTAACTGAAACACAAAGTTAGTTTCAGTTGTAGTGAACTGTCAACATATTTCCGTGTAAAACTATTGTTATACAATTAATTATGATTACTATCAATATTATCATAACTTTATAAGTGAGCCTCTAAGCCATAAAAACGATCGCGGACACACGTAATTTCGGCTCGTGTAGTTGTGAATCAAATTTAAATGTCCCTATTGAGGGTTGTGTTGTGTTGTGTGTTACATGTTGTGAATGTTTTCGTGTAAGTGTTTCATTTTATAAACTTGACGTGCATCGACAAATGTAAAGGACTAGTGAAGTGTAGGTTTGATAATGCCTGAATAGAAAAGGCGAAACGTACGTAACCAGGAAATAAAAAATAAAAATAAAGGACTGAAAGCTGTAAGTATAAAAAAAGTAAATTTATAGTATATTTTAATATTATTATATCGCGATGTCGACGGAAACGTGTTTTGTTTTTGATGAGAACTTGTTCGAAAGTGGTAGGAAAGTGTCTTGTGTGAGTGCAAAAGTAATAGCTTCACTGATAAGTGCCAGTTTAGAAAAAAATACGTTAAAAGGTCAAAATTTGTAGGTTAGACATCAATCAAAGTTCATTTCACATAGAGAAAACATTATACGTGAGCTGAAAGCATTGCAGCTTATGTGAAGAAACAGGCCCGTTTTGAAACAGCCATTGATAAGTCAACAGATGCACAAGTCGTTGTCATTGGAGAGGACTTAGACCTCATAGTCCTTCTGATTGTGCTAATCCCCAAACACCAAGACATCATAATTATGAAACCCGGCCGAGGAAAGGTGCCAACCAGTCAGTATTACATCGCTGAGTTACAGAAGCTCAAGGCATTATGCTCATCCATGCTTTCACAGGATGTGATACTACAACAGCAGCCTTCCGCAAGAGCAAACTTGCATTTGCCAAACTGTTCAAGAAGGGTGCAGATGAAGCATATGCTGCGGAAGTCTTTAACGGTCATTTAGCCACTCACACGCACATTGCAGAGCAGAGCAATAATAATAATAATAATAATAATAATAATAATAATAATTGTTGTTGGTACGGTGCCCCGAAGAATGAAAAATCACTGAACAAATATCGCTATAACACATTCGTCAAGTCTGTGGCGAATGTGCAGCCCGATATCTCATCCCTCCCACCATCCGAGGGATCAGCCAAACATCATAGACATCGGTGCTACTTTCATATACAACAGTGGCAACACTAGTTTACGCCCACAGCAATGGGGCTGGGGAGCGGAACGCGATCCCTATTAGAACCCAAGATCCAATAGCAACAGATGAAATTTTGAACCTAATATTCTGCAAGTGCAATGGCGACTGCAGCACTGCACGCTGCAGTTGCCGGAAGGCCTCAATGGTTTGTTCTATTGTCTGCAGTAATTACAGCGTTACCTACACAAACCGCACAAGACCTATCGCGGAAGAAGAGGATGACGCAGGTGAGGAAGAAGAACCTCCCCCTACTACCCTCTCCCCTCGACACTGAAGAAGATGAAGAGGACTACACCTGCCAGATGGAATTCCTAGAAGATCCAGAAGCTGGTGCCCCCCCCCCCCACCACGCCCCGTCGATGAACGGACGCAATGATGACCACAAACGTGATGACCTCTAAGCAATGTTACCACAAATTTCTCCTTTCACTTTATCATCACACATGTTTGTGACTTATTGCAGGCTTTGTAA
>JAGFPH010002465.1:124487-141992 GCA_018207615.1 Philaenus spumarius | reverse complement strand
AATATTTTAAAATTATTTCTTAGTTCGCCTCTTGCCCCTATGGCAAACACATGTATCAAATTTAAAGTTCCTAGGAGGTAAGGTTTTTGATACATATAACAAACAATATGTATTGTTTTAGGGGTTGTTTCAACCCTTACAGGCCAAATATTTTAAAATCCTTTCTTATTGTGCATCTAGTGCCTGTGAGCAATATGTGCACCAAATTTCAAGTTCCAAGGTGGTATGGTTTTTGAGAAACTGTGATCAGTCAAAACTACCCCTAAACCCCCAAAACTACCCCTAAAAATATGAATATCAAAATTAAATTTCTTTACTTTTCCTATGTACATCACAAAGTATTCACATGCCACATTTCATCTCTCTAGTTTCATGGGAAGTGGGAGAATTAGTGATGATGAGTGAGTGAGGGCTTTGCCTTTAATTTATATAGATTAGCAAGGGTACACGCACCTTTGCTCGCAGACATCAAAATTAATTAAAGAAATATCAGGTAAATATTAACAGTTAACTGGCCCAAAAATGTATAAAGAGTTTCATCCAAATAAATATTTATTTCCAATTTATTCTTACATGCATGTTCAGCTATGTGGATCTAGGTTAATATACTGCAACGTTACATATCTAAAATACACTTCCAGGAGCAAGGGGCGGGAGACCCAAGTATATACATAAATTTGTATTATTCATGTTCAATTTTCTTACTTCCTCGACTGTAAATAATTATTATACTTTTTTGTAACTAACCTTCAAAACAGTATCTTATTGCTCAGAACACGTCTGACCGCGGTTTCGACATCACAGTGACATTGTCAAAGAAAACTCTCACGTCACGATTCACACATTACACATTGAAATAATACATTTAAAAAACATGTAAAACACTTTCTTAAAAACATTCACCATTCATATTCAATAAATACCTAAACAGCCTACACAATAACATAAAATTTACCATCGAAATTCAGGAGAACAACACTTTGAACTACCTGGAACTGTCCATCTCTAATGTTAACGGCACACATCAATTCAACATTTATAGAAAACCTACCCAAACTGACCTGGCCATTGACACATTGACTCCAACCATCCATACTCCCATAAAATGCCTTCATTCCATTATCTCACACACAGACTCCTTACCAAACTCAACACCATAAAACACATCACTTGAAAAAATGGATACGAACCTTGCATAATATACAGAATGTTGAAGAGACATAAAAATAAGAACAACAATAACATTGAATGGGAAAGATTAAAAAAGAAATACGTTATTATGGAATACAGCTCGAGCTTCCAACATAAAGTAATCAATGTTTTGGGTAAATACAACTATACTGTGCTTACAGAAATAATATTAGTTTGAAATCCATTTTAAAGAATTCAAACATATGTTCAAATACAATCAATGATAAATTTCAAAATAATGGTATTTATAAACTTAACCGTGGTGAATGCAGCAAATTTTACATCAGACACAGATTAATAATTTGTGTCATTCAAACACAGATACAAAGAGCACTTACCAAGACGCACATTTAATCAAACTTCAAAATATGCTGGTGGACTCCAAGCACACAACGAAAGGCATCAAGGAATACACCTACAAGTGTTGAAGAAATGTAGGATAGGCAAAAAATGTAGCAATTTTTTCAAATATAAAACCTAAAAAACACAACCTGACAACATCCTGAACGGACGATCAAGAGCAATTTGGATCCCACGCCATCTACGAACGTATCATGACGTTAGAAGCGCCTGCAAGATAGGCAACTAACCGAGCTGGTGAATAATAAATCAACATCCCATCGGCAGTTCATTTGTTCAAGTCAACCCGACAGTGGACCTATTTCAATAACCTTAGCCAAAAACATTAAAAAATGTATTATAACGAACCAGTAATGGTGAATGTTTTAAAAAAAGGGTTTTTACATGTGTTATTTAAATGTGTTTTTTAAATGTGTAATGTATGAATCGTGACGTGAGTGTTTTCTTTGACAATGACACTGTGATGTCGAAACCACGGTTAGACGTGTCCTGAGCAATAAGGGACTGTTTTGAAGGTTAGTTACAAAAAAAGTATTATACATTTTTAATATATTTATATCCAATTTCATTTAAAATACTAAAATTTAATCTTGGCTACAGTATTTAAAACTAAAATATAATGAAACATTTACTTACATAAATGCAGTGCAAATTGTACAAATGAGAGTTGGACTTACCTGCAACACAAAATAAAATGCTCAATTTAAATGTATGTAAAAATAATAACTGCATCTCTCAAACCAAAACACCTACAAACTGAAAATTCAGTATACCTGTACCTATTGTGTTGCAGAGGTTACCACTCAGGAAAGCGTGTTTAACAATAATAATATGTAAAACCACAAAAATCTTGAAAAAACTACAAAAGTAATTACAAAACAAGGGTAATTAGCTAAATCATGTAAAACACAATGATTCACTACATGTCTGTCAGTTTAAAATTTTAAAACCAGTGATAAAATTGTCATACACTGTAGCAGGTACATATGTATGACGATTTTAGGCTAAGTTTAATTAAAGTACAATACCAATAATAATCAAGTTTGAACAAAAATAATGTTCACCGTTTCTAAAAATGTTCAGTGACAACTTATTTTTTGTCAATAAAAAAATGAAAATGCTATTTGAACCCGAAATAATTTTTAAATCGGTGTTATAGTTTCCGAGTAGTGACAACATTCTTGTACAAAGTCAAAAATCTAAACTTTGAACATATTTTAAATAATTTTTTTTTCTTTCCAAGAATAACATTATGGTGTCATTCCAATGACAACTAGAAACAGTTTTCTTTATTCTCTCTCTTTTTAATCGGTAGCTTAATTTCCAAGTTGTTAACATATTTGCTTTTATTAAAAGGGACTTATATTTACTCTTCTCAAAATACAAAGAACTTTTTACGAACTTTAATAAGTTTTAAATAATTAAATATATTTGTTCAAACACAAAGTTAGTACAAGGTTTGAATAGTAATTGAAACTAAAATCGTTTTTGGGAACTCAAATATTCACCATAAACTAAGAATGATGTATCAAAAATTTACAACATAATCAATTTTGTTTACATTACTTAGAGGCTACAAGTTGAATGAAACCTGGTAACGATTAAAACGTTATTTAAAATTTAAGTATAATGAAGTAAAAATCCCTCTAAGTTTTAGTTCTTCCAAATTAAGATACAACACACATTTTCTAGCTCGCTTTTGTGCCTCTGTTAGAGAATGAGCACTGTTATGTGTTAGTAATTCAGTTTCATTATTTTGTTACTAATTCTCATAAGATTTTAAAAAATTGTATTTTTTGGTATATGCCCACTACACCTGTCTTGTATGTAGCTAGTTCTAATGTACCGGTAGCTAATGTTTGTTTCATTATGTGTTAGTTCAAATTTTTTAGTTTTATATAAGTTAGGTTTTTTGTATATTTGCACTCCTGTATGATGGGTACACAAATCAAGGTAATATTGAACTTGTTCTTTTCTCTTGCAGGCTACACACCATTGCTATAAAATTGTGTTACAACAATAATGATGATGTATAAATAATGTATGTCTTTTTGAAAATTTTACTATATAGTCCAGTAAAATTTGACAATAAGCCCTTCAGAACATTAAATAAACAACTGTAAAATAAAAACACAGATCAAATTAAAGATTGATAAATATATGACCCATCAAAATACAAACGTGATTTTAATTTTCTAATTTGTTTACCCAAGTAATAACTGGGAAAATATTGAGATTTTAATAAAAATTTACCTCTATTCACTTTACAAATTTTCTGTCAACATTAGCAAAAAATCAGAGGAACCAAAAATATGCAGTAGGAAATTTCTTGTTAAAATATTGTTTCAGTTTCAAGATGCCAATTTTATCTTCGACAAGCAAAAAATCTAAATTTTACATTTTTAAATTTGGTTTTTTAACATGGTTTAACATGTTTTACACAAAAACATTACAAGGTTTTTAAGAATTCCAGACAATAATAACAAACAATCCAAATGGTTCTTTTGTCAATTTTGGAAATATAAGGTTGTGTAACTTTTTCTAGTTAGGTATTTGTAAAATATTAAAACTAAACATAATTGTTTGAGATTTTAGAATGTTGTTATTATATTTCTAGTATTTGAACTACAAAGTTAAACAGAAATTCGTTGAAGAATCAAAATCTCAAACATTTTACAACCAAAAGTCAAAAAATATAAGAATTTGTCAAACAATAATTTTTAGAATATTATTTGTACTTATTGCAATTATTTAATAAATTTTTAGGATAGAATGCTTTTTTATTGCATCAATAATAAGATTCCTTTAATAATTCATGTGGTATTTTAAAATGAAATTGTGGTTTAAACATTGTTCATTATTTTATACATCCTAATTTAATCTATGAAGCAACAAAATACTACTTTCCATGAACAAGGGTAGTGTCTCATATTATTCAAACAATCATGTCATTAGTAATAACAAATAGTTTTACATTTGACTTATTTTCAATTAATTACGCCCACTACCCCTGATTTCTCTCCACGCACCTTGCTTCTACTATTATGCCAGAGGTATAACAGAGTCTTAAAACAACTGATAGTTGGCCACCTGTGCATAAACGTGAAGGAAAAGCATGTGCGTGGAAATACTTCAGCCCTGCACTTGAGCATTCTGTCACTTGATTTCCCTTGAGTATGCATTGTCCTGCTTCTGTCTAGATAGTGAATGCATGCGTTCAATATGTTACATTCTCATTTGGTCATATAAAAACTGGCTTCATATTGCCACAAAGTTGGTCCAGGCTTTTGTCTAAAGGCTTTGTTGCTTTCATTTTTTCTACTGAACGTTCTTGGTTTTTCAATTTTCTTACAGATTATGTTTTTAAGACGAGTAAACGTACGCGTAAGTACGTTTGAGTAATTAGTTTACCACGAATAAAATATAAACTAAATAGACAAATCTATTAACTTGTTTCAAAAAGTTTAAAATTATGCATTACGAAAATAAATGGATAAACACCAAGAAATAAGACCGAGAAAATTAAGCAAAAACATTAATATGTTTTATAGAAATAATTTTAGAAAATTTGTTTGTATTGGGCTCATAAATTAATAAAATATTACCACCACTTAATAATATGTACAACTTCAGTACATCCACCTGTGATACAAATACAATGTGTGTAATAAGTGTAGGCTGAAATTAGCTCAACATAGATCTTCTTTCAATGTTTTGAAGTTGTATAGAAAGTTGAAACGGCTAAAACTTTGGATAGGATAAGCATTATTGTTAATTTAGATGTGAAAAATTAACTAATAATTAATAACATCCATTAAATGTTATAAATTAAAGGTTTTTAGATCTTTTTAGTGCAAAACATTTTTTTCTTTAGTAGTACATTGTTTTAGTTTAAAAAAATTAATATTTTACAGATAACTAACTAGAAAAAGTTATGCAACCTTATATTTCCAACATATATAAAAGAACTATTTGGATTTGTTTGTTACTTTTGACTGGAATTCTTAAAAACCTTGTAATGCGTGCCTTTTGCGTTAAACATTAAATCACCAAAATTAAAAAAGTTAAATTTAGAATTTTTCTTGATCGAAGATAAAATTGGCATTTTTAAACTGAAACAATATTTTAACAAGAAATTTCCCCCTGCATATTTTTGGTTTCTCTTAATTTTTTGTTAACGTTGATAGAAAAATTGTAAAGTGAATAAAGGTAAATTTTTATAAAAAATCTGAACATTTTTCCCATTAAATTACTTAGGTAAACAAACTGCAAAAATAAAATCACATATGTATTTTGATGGGTCATTTATTTATTTGTCAATCTTTAATTTGATCTGTATATTTATTTAATGTCCTGAAGGGCTAATTGTGCAACTTTACTGGACTGTATAGTAAAATGTTTAAAAAGACATACATTATTCATACATTTTCCTTATTGTTGTAACACAATTAACAATAGCAATGATGTGTAGGCTTCAAGAGAAAAGAATAAGTTCAATATTTGTACTCCGTGATTTGTACTCTTAAACCCAATCAAACGGGAGTGTAAATATAAAAAAAACCTTACTTACATAAAACTATGAAATTTGAACTAACAAAATAATGAACAAACATTGAAATTAAAATAATCAAATAAGTTATAAATTTATGTAACAAAAATTACTTCTAAGTATAAATTTTGTTGATTCACTAAAAAATTTTATATTTATTTACTTTTACAAAACAATTTCAAGAAAATATTGTAAATTATTTTATGTAAACTATCCAATAATTATCAAATATTGAAAGCTGTTTTCATCTATCGTTAGCCTAATAAAGTGGTTTCTAAAGGATTTTGAGAAACTTTTATAACGTTGAAAAAAGCAAAGGTTATTAATTGCATACGTATTCTGAAAACAATGGACCCTAATTCCTCAGGAAGTTATTCTTTAATTTTATGATCTAAAACCAGAAGATAATTGTCAAGAACTGTGAAGAAAATGTGTGGATACATCTTAAGGTTTTATTAAAAATTTGGACTCTATAGAGACTCTGAGCTAGGGTAGTCACCACCACTTCTCTTTCCCCTCATTGGCCCTGGCAGGAGTAGATTAATACATTTTTTGCTGTGTAAATATTCATATGGAAATTAAATCCGGGTATTTTCAATTTTTAAAACGATATTGTTTCCTATCCAAACAAACCCCAAAATTAAACAATAAGGACAACCTACAAGTCTCTTTATGGGTTTTAGAAAATCATTTCATTTAATCCATCACGTTGTGATAATGAAAAAAATGAAGACGATTTGGTTTCAGAGGAATGGCATTTGGTTGCTTCAGAAGTTTCCATTTGAACATTTATGAATTGGAAAAACACAATTTAGTGAACAAATGCTAAAGGTATAGGTAATGGTGCGATTCAGTCAAAAAAATCTGTATTAAATATAACTAATTTTATTTTTACTAATGGCTTATTAAAATAGAATTTCTATGGGCGTTTGCCAGCTTTTGCAGAGGACACCATTTTATTCTAAAAAATTTTCAAAATTGATGAACATATTTAACTAGAGATTTTTCTTTCCTGAAAGTATAGCAAATAATATAACAAATATGAACAAACCAAATATACTTATTTCAATTTGTGAATTTTCAATTTCCAATTGTTTTAAATTGATATAAATTTATCTGTAAAAATATACTGTGACCCAATTAAGAAAGTAGATAATGTTTATTTTTTAATAAATTAAGATGGGAGAAACATATTATTAATCTACATATTATTTAATCAAAATTAAAATTTCAACCCAAAAATTATATTATTTGAGAAATTTTTGTAAGATAAATATATTGTAATGCTTTAATTTTCCTCGGTACCTTTGCAATATACTGCATGATATTATACAACTAATGAGGTAGAATGTAACGTTCAAAGTTTTTCTAGATAGCTTGAGAATTTTACAGAAACATTTCTTGCAGATAATTTGCACATTGCTGATCTCTTTGTGATAGACTGCATTATGTTGCACAGTTCGTGAGATACGATGTAATGTTCAAAGTTTTCCTAGACAGATTGATAATGTGAGGTAGAATGTAACGTTTAAAGTTTTCGTTGATAGATTGAGAATGTTGCAAAAACATTACTTACAGTTAACTTGCACATTGCTAATTTAAATTCTAAATAAAACAATATTTTACCTGTATTTTTCACTTAAAATATGTAGTCCCGGAAAGTGTGTTAATGGTCCATAGTAAGATGAAGTATAAGATATGATGTTGGGAAGGGACATTACCAATCTTAATGCTTTGATAATAGTACAGAAGAGGATTTACACAACTTATATTAAATAAAACGAGGCTGGTTTCATCTTTCCCATTGTTTTAGTTTCTCTGTATTGCCTCTTTGTTATTTGTTTATTTACAAAGTCCTTAAAATATTTTACATTGAGGGTCAAGGTTTTTCAGTTTTTTGCAAAAAAAGTATTACTTTTTAAGATGCGAAAGCAAAGCAAAAGTACCCAAAGCAAGGTTAACTATTTACTTAAATTTCTGTAATGTTACATCTAGACTCTACAATAAACTTCCTGACAAAATTTAAAATGTAGTACTCTAAACAAATATTTGATCAGGGACGATGTGGAGAGCGAGTTGGATGTGGTCATGTGATGGACAATGTCGCGTGAGAGAGAGACTGGAAGTAGTTTGAGTTTGTGTGTGGAAGAGAATGTGTATTGTCCAATTAAAATTTAGATACAGTAAAATGTTGAAAAGTTTTTTATATATAACATTTTATATAATTATTGTTAAACTTGTATTGTTTATATTCTTTTATATAATTACTATTAAACCTTTTTATTAGTTTTGATATGATTGTTTAGGTTCCCATTTATTAATTTGTCTTAAATTTGTTTCGCTATTTGTATGTTTTGCTCATATTATGTTTTTATTTTGATTGTAAATTTAACTGCTCCCATAACTCTTTTTTATCAGTAAATTAGGATTTACTTCTGCAACCTCAAAACGGGCTTGCCCTAAAGGTTGTCAAATATTTTATTTACTATGCTGTTAATTTTTTTTTTTAAGTTAAGTTTAATTTTATATTACAGGTTGTTATTTTATTTTATACTTTATAGTGTAATTATGTTCTTATTTTTTTATGCATGTGTTTTTATTTATATCAGGCTATGATTAAATATATATAAAAAAATAAAAATAAACATTGAATAGCTCATTTCTACTGTATCACAACTAAAAAATACTGTCTGTCCAAGTTTGGATAGACAAATTTTTTTTGGTAGGTCTACTCTTTTTAAGAAAAATTTCCATTTTCCTGAAAATTTTAATGATTTATTATTTCACAATCACTAAGCAAGAAACAAACAACAACGCAATAAGAAGCCAGCTGGTAATTGGTACGTCATCACAGCTTTCTAGATTGTGCAATTTCAAATAACAATGTAACTTCAAAGTATAACTTTTAGTAAATAATATCCCTTTTCTTTCAAAGAGTATTTATCTGAGTAATTTATACAAATTTCACAAGAATTCAATGAAAATTAAAGAATTAAAATAAGAAAATGTAATACGCTCTGAAGAAGCGGAAGGTTTCGGAGGTCTGGAACTGAACCATTAAAGCCAATATATCAACTTGTGACAGTTAAAGAGTTAAGCCTAAGAGTTAAGCAAGGATTGAATAACTTTGCTACTTTGGTTCAAAAGAATTAGCTGTAGAGTTTCCATATTTATTTATTTACTACCTGATTTGCAATATCCTTTTCCTCTAACTTTTCAACCACATAAGAAACCACACATATACATCATTTCATATAATCTTTAGGAAACTGATAGTGAAAAAATAATAATTTCAGAACATAACTCACACTCATTTTCAGAAATTACAATACGGATTTTCTCTGCAAACATTATAAAATACTCAACTTGAAGCAGTGCTTTACAAATTTGTTTTAAAACTGTTCAGCTTTTCTCTACATACATTCTGAACCTATGACTCAAAGAAGTTGAAGAAATTCTATCAATGTAATTACTGGGGAACATGACTGATATAAATTGACTAGGATGACTGTACTAATGAACTATGCGTAAAACTCGGATCAGTGGTCTTTTTTCTAAAAACATTGTCTTGGTATTATCCAGAATCTATTTTGAAATTCTTTGGTCTATGTTCATCCCAGCTGAATTGTGGAATTGATTTATGATGAATTTCCTCAAAGAAGATAACCAGAGAATATTCCTTTGCAGATGCAGTCAGAATGATAGATGACTCATTTACAGAGTTGCATTTAAAAATGTCAAGCCTTACATGTATGTACAGTAAAACTTTAATTAAACGTCATCGCCAGTGACAGTAAGCGAATAGACAGATGACAGAAATACCATTAGAAAAATAGAAAAATACCTTAACCTATAGCAATCAATTGATTCTAATTTTGGTACAATCATAAATTAAACCACATTTAATTGAGTTGGTGAATTGTAAATTAGCAACAATGCTTTCTGTAGAACTGTTTTTCGACCAAATGTGCTCTAACTTGAGGCACAAACATTTTGTAAAACCAATGAAAAATATAATTTGATCAATTCAAGCACTCTTTTGAGCATATTATTTGGCAGGTAGAGCATTCAAATTGTTTTTTTAATTTTTTTTATTTCCCAATCACTAGAAGAGGTAATCTATGGTTGCCGATGGCATTTGAGCAAACCAATGCCGTGATAGAATATTTTTGAACTTTGAAACCTGGAGCAATTTTTTCAGATAGTAATGATACAGTCTTTTGTGCAAAGCCTTCCAGTTGAGTCCGGTTTCGTCACTCCTAATAAGCTCTAACTCAGAAATTTGTTCATTGAACTGTACCTTGAACTCAGCAATCATACAGATTACAATGAGATAATCCCAACTGATGTCAAGCTGACGAATGCCATGGTGAAACTTGAACTTGTCGAGCCACCCAATGGTAGCTTTAAATTACGGATCCCCATTAATTTTTTTGTTCAGTTCAACTGCTTTGGCCTTTATTAGTGGCCCTGGAATCTTGCTTGAATGAACCAGTGATACATTACGGTGTCTAACTCTTCGTATTTAGCAGGCTTCATTGTTTTACGTATTTTAACGTCTCCATCTGTGTTCTGCATTTTTGACACCTGTTGTTTGATCTTGTGAGCATCACGTTTTATATCGTTCTTCCTACACCATAAATTTGAGCTAGACTCGTGGCAGTTTTGCCTTTTTTAAGCTCTTAATAATTTCCAGTTTCTGATTTAACTCCAAAACAACTCTTGAATGCTTCTCTGACATTTTTCTGTAGAAACTGTACACAAATGCACTAAATAAAATAGAGTTCAGTAATAAACAAGATTAGTTATAATGTCAAATACGAAGTAACGTAACACTAATTCAAGCTGAACACTGCGTAAATAATAATACATATTATGCCACTATGCTTCAAATTAGTAAATAGAATATGATATTTACAACATCTAAGTCACAACCATATGCATAACCAGGACGACTGTATGGGGGGGTTTACAACACCCGGGGGTATCGCACATTTTTTTAAATTAAGATGCAAAAATAACACGTTTTAGACTTCCCAAAAACACTTTAAAAAGATATAGGTATGTATAATTTTCCACTTCTAATTGTAATTCAGGCCTAATTTAGAATAGCAATAACCATGACTCATCCCTCGCCAAATCTTTCCATGCGCTGTCTCTAACCCCATAGGCTTGGAATACACAAGGCATTTTTTTTTTTTTGTCGGCCGCTCATAAAACTTCCAACGTCGTCTAAAAGCTCATTTTGATTCATTAAACTGAAGTGTCTAGTTCATCAATCACGAAGTGTGATATGTAATATATTATTTCTTTTGATGTTTTATTGATATGAGAGAGCAACTTTCGCTTTATTGTTATTCCGTCGCCGATTGAAAAGGAAGCAAAAAAATATAGGTACTTATTTGGGTTCATCCAATCAATAAATAAAAGAAGAGAAGATTTTGGAGCATTCTACACTGGGTTTCCTGATTTGAGGAACTAGAAAAAACATTTTTCAATTATTTAAGAATGTCGGTTTTGTTATTCGACGAACTACACATGCCGCTGAAGGATAGTATTCTTAAAAAAAAATACTAAAATAAGGATATTTGGCATGCTTTTGGTCACATTCGCCACAGTTTAGGCGGAGACGGTGGATAATCCCTCGGTTGTAGTGGCAGCACAGCAACTGTCAGCGGTAAATAAACCAATCGTTTATTTTTCCGACCAATGTGTAAGCTCTAATAAATTCGACCAAAGATAATGTCAGCAATAAATTGATAATTTATTGTAGCTTGCAAATGCATAGGTGTTGAAAACAACTTACTCTTAAGAGCGTTTTTTTTTAATGTAAACAAAGTGCACAATATTTTTTACAATGGGGATAACCCCAAACCCCCCCCCCTTCCCTGTTACGCCTATCATCATAACTGAAACCTAAGAGTGGAGTGGGAAAGGACAACCTACACTACTGCACAGGGAAAGATTAAGGCCATGGAAGGAATGGACTAAAGGCCTGGCCATACCCCTTTAGGGGAGGGCGACTAAATCTGAACTGGAAAAAACGGGACACATCAAGAGGAGTCTGGGAGATACCTTCCAGCTAAAGGGGGTCAACGGAAACCATTCATGTCCCTGAAGTTAGCTCCACCATTTTTCACAAATAAAAAAATTAAAGCTTGTGCCAAATTTGCAAAAATGGCAAATTTAAGAACAAAAACAAATTTTGCAAAAGTAGTTAGCCGCGCCATTTTTCGCGAATGAAAGGTAAACACTTGTGCAGTATTGTAGTCAGTTTCTGATGGTTGTACAATATAATCTTTTTTCCAAAAACTCGGCTTCATTGTCGCAGTGTCCCTGTTTATTATAGTTCCACTCTTTGGAATACTCCTCCATAAACTTACATTGATGCTTGGGCATAATTAGTGTCAATATGAGACGATAATATAAAATTAAAGAATAAGGTTCAAAACAGACACCCATCATCACTGCGACTCTGGCAGGCTGGCTAGGACACTTATCATTCACACTCACTCTCGTCTGTGTAGCGTCGGCAGAGTGGGGGAAAGGCCCACTTAGCTACTGGGTCTAGCCTAGCCGTAGCTACTGTACATGACATGGCATAATGACGTGATCCAAAATATTACTTGAAGTTATATTATAAATTAGGAAGTTTCAGTGATTTGAAAATGTGTTTAGTTTTATTATCAAACGTAAATGCAGGACATTTATTTACCCCGGGAGTATTTTTCGGGACTATGATCATGAAAAAACGGGGCATGAAAATCATGAAAATCGGGGGAAAAAGCATATGGGCATTTTTTATAATAAAAATAACAATAAATTAGCATATTTTGTGTTTTTGTTGATATCATAAAAAGTAATGAATAGATCACGATACCTCTAATGAGAAATTTTGTAGAGAATTAAAAACCCAAAAAAATGATTTTTATAAGCCTCAATCGGACCATTTTTCATCGAGAAAAGTAGGAAAAATGCTTCAAAATTACCATTTTTCAAAAATTCATACCTTTGTTAATTTTAAATATTAAGGACAGTTCTTTCGGAAAATTACTTTTACTATGTGTACTTCAAACAAGTGGTGGATGAAATGTGTCGCATTAATAGTTTTTTCACAATTTCAGTAAAAACAATTTGGGCCATTATCTTGCATAATCGTCCACCTCCCTGATGTAAATTTTCTAAACTGATTCTGAAAGTAAACATTAAAACCTACCATTCTTAGGGCCTACACTTTAGATGTTTGAATAAGGTTGATACAATATGATAAAAATGGTTCTGAACATAGCGTGAAAAGCGTAAATTTGCAAATGGCGGCGAGAGAGGAAGTTGTAGTGGGGGAACCAGCAGTGGAGAAGAAGAGAACGGCATTCTGCGCACAGTAGGCTCATCTAATCCAGAATATCAAACATAAGATGCTAATTCCCCAACTAACACTATCTCTCTCGCCGTAGGTCGTAAATTCACGCTTTTCACGCTATGTTCAGAACCATTTTTATCATATTTTATCAACATTATTCAAAAATCAAAAATATACGAATTGTAGGTTTTAATGTCTACTTTCAGAATCCGTTTAGAAACCTAAGATAATGGCCTAAATAGTTTATACTGAAATTGTGGAAAACTATGAATGCGACAAATTTCATCTTCGTGTTTGAAGTACACATAAGAAACAATTAATTTTTTTAAAGATCTGCCCTTAATATTTTAAACTAACAAAGACATAATTTTTGAAAAATGGTAATTTTGAAGCGTTTTTTCTACTTTTCTCGGTAAAAAATGGTCCGCTTGAGATTTATAAAGAAACATTTTGTAGGATTTTTAATTCTCTGCAAATCTCCCATTGGAGGTATCGTAATCTATTCACAACTTTTTATAATATCAACGAAAAACATAAAAAAGTCCTAATTTATTGTTATTTTTACTTATAAAAAATGTGCAAAAACTCCTTTCCTGATAGTGTTTGTATTTTGCATACCTATTTGCTACACTTAAAGTCACTGAGGATGTCACTTGCTGTTAAATTCAATAACAAAATTGGGTTTTTTTACTCTATTCGCTGGGCTAATTGAATGAATGGACATAACGTTTAAGAGATCTAAACAGATGGAGTGCTGTTGTTGGAGAGGCCAAGTCTGAAGTGCCAGAGAAATAAGTTTTTTCAACATATTGAAAGTGTTGACATTTGATTATACCCTTAAACAGATCTAATTCTTCTTCTTGTGTAATCCAATCATATATTTATTTAATGTACTATTGTACAGTGAATATTACAATAGCTGTTGCACATGTGTGGTTGCCTCCCAATAAATAAAAAAACAACCACAAATTTTGAAGAAGGTATTTGTGTCATTAAATTGTCATGCTGAAATTTGTATTGCCAATGAAGGTGGTCCTACATAGTAAAAATAAGGTACTGTGATGCTTTGAGTTACTTACAGACAGACATGGTCAAACTATAACGGTTCTGGTTCAAAAACAGAACTCTAAAAAGTACTAATACATTTATAGATTTAACAAAATTTATTCATACATTATAAAATGTCAATGGTAAGTAATGTCATGAAACATTGTATAAAAGCCATATCTATTGTCAATGTCTTACAAAAATACAATGTTATATACTATTAGCTACGGTATATTTAATAAAATAGTTTAACAACAAATAAATTTCAACAATTAAATTATTTTCCTATCAATTTAGGTAACTATGGATAATTTAAAATAAAAGTAATACAAAATTTGAATGTGGAAGTGTGTTGTTCTTTATTACAGTACCTATGTAAAAATTACAATACATTTGAAAATAAATTATTTTTGTTGATGTTTTAAGATTAATGAATTGAGAAGAGTTATGATTGAAGGAACTATAACATTGAGTAAAGTGTCATAATAGAAATAATAAGCTAACGTAGCCTTTATAGATAGGTACTCACTTAACCCTAGAACCGGCAGCTTTAATGAAAATGGATTTTTTGGCGTGTGCAAGCATTTATTCAAAAATTAGCCAAAAATAGTAAATGAACCCCAATCCAAAAGTGTTCCATAGCTTTTTGGTAGAAAAAGGTTCAACAAATTTATATATGCCAGTAAAAAAATGATAGGTGTCAAATTTACAAAGTTATTAGCTCAAGAAACAAAAAATGTTAAGTTACGAAAAATAAAAGTGCAACTTTAAGTCTACATAAAAAGTAGTAAACATTTTTTGTAATTTTTTCCATAAATGTAAAAAAGTTTTGTAATTTAGTTCTAAACAGAACTGTATAAAAACATTTAACATTTTCAAATTTCTTATTTTGAAAACACGAGTTTTTATGTTCCTACTACAAGACTGATATCAAAAGAATGCCAAGTTTAAAACGTAATTTACTAATATATGCTTTGCCCAAAAATGAAATATTATCATAACAAAGTGTAGAAAATAAATCAAAGAACTGAACTGTATACTTGTAAATTATCTTTTCATAAAAGTGTTTGACTTAGAATTATTTGAATAACAAAAGTTAGAAAAAATATAGAAAACTCTCGTCTGTACAAGATGCGTGCGCAAACTCCTATGTCTAGCCATGTTGTAAAAGTCCGTTAGGCTTCAGTTTCAAACGTTAGATGAGACCGTATTAGCAGTCACTTTCCCACGGTCCTACACAATAAACTGTTCAAGTATAGCATATTTGGTTTACAGGGAAAGTTAGCTTGAAGCATTATGTTTACAAAGATACCAAAATATCTCTAAAAAACGATTGGGGTCACACAGATATCACGATAAATAAATAACGTTGTTTATTAGTTTGAAAACTGACCAATTGCAAGGGTCTACAAAACGCCCCATAACTTCCCACCTATTTTTGTCCGATTTTTGATTGGATGGAAGTTTTGGATAGGGGAAATTGTGATGAATCAATCGATACATAGGTTTAACTAAGAAAACCTACTGGGAGGGCTTTAGAGATTGACGAAAGTTGAGTTATTTCGTTATGTTTTGTATGAATTTTCGGACGCCGATTGATGTGTAGAAAATAAACTGCAATGATGATTACGTATGTAAATATACGTTTTAGAAAGAAATTGTAAATGCAAAAATTAAAGTTTGAAACATTACCTTTCCAATAGTGTTTGTCTTTTTGAGATTGGAAGATTTATAGTGGGTCACATATTCAATACAATCACTCGTTACAAATGTGTTGGAGTGACAGTACATTATGTACCGTCTGCCGGTTCTAGTGTTAATTAATGTGAGAAAGTACCAATAAAAATATGTCTATAATTTAGTACTATTATATCCAAATACAGAAATAACAAAAGGTGGAATGAAATATAAGAGGTAGTAGATCGAGGCATGCTAGATGAGTGGAATAAATAACAAGCAGAAAACCAATTCCTTATAGAGGTAATCAGAGTAAAAAATATTCCACACGATAGATTAGAAAAACTAGAATAAGATAGTACTAGCATGCACAACAATGGGAAGTCAGAAGGAGGACAGAGTAATGACTGTAGGGAAATAAAAAGAGGAGGTGTAAAAAGAAGGGAGAATAAAAGTAGAGCTTAGAGGAAAGCCTACTGAAATGTGAAAGTATGTTTGAACAATTTATTAAAATAAATTGACATGAAAATTACTCATGAATAATAATTGCAATATGGTACAAGTAAATATGTTCAAAACCAAATAAGATATTTTAGGATGACAATAATAAATATGGAATTAAATCACAATTGTATTTGGACAACTTCAAAAGTAAAAACATTAAACACAGCTTGTGGCAATGTTATTCATTTATCTAAATTGGAGGATTAATATAAACCATGAAAATTTTACATTGAAAACACTTTGGATCTGATAAGTATTAAACAATGGTCAGGTAGTATAACATAAGGTAATAGTGTATCACAATGTATAAGTACCGGTAGTTAAGAGCATTTCTTATATCTTTTAAATAAACTTTGTATTTATCTTATATTATAAAAAATGTACTTTTTAATTACTTCGGGTTACCGGTACCTTGTTTGAAGGAACCCGTTACAATTTGTGTTTGTTAACAGAAAAATGTGTACAATATGATGTTGCTCAACATAACTATTCTCAAACCTCCCTTTGGTGGCAAGGATTTTCAATGAAGAAATTTTTTTCATTGTAAACTTTTATAAAGTATTTAAAAGGCTGCAAAAAATAAGATACACTCAAAAGAAGGGAAACAATGAAATCCAGCTTAAAAACTCACACATTTGATGTACTTTATTTCTTATACTGAAGGGAAAACACCACAAATTAGACATTTTTGTTTTGAAAATATAATAACTAGTATGTCTGACTAACTTCAGTTTAAGGTTCCATTTTATTTGTTTTGTTTAAACACTAGCCAAAATAAATAAAATGGATTGACTAAAACAGATGCGCCAACCTCACC
>JAGFPH010002465.1:113096-124387 GCA_018207615.1 Philaenus spumarius | reverse complement strand
CAAAATAAATAAAATGGATTGACTAAAACAGATGCGCCAACCTCACCTACACGTGGTGTGAGGTGTTACGTAGATTACAATATTGCTGTTACACATTTTTGCTAAATATTGTAATCTTCAAACTAACGAGGCTCTGGCTTTAAGAACTATTAATGATTAATTTAATAAAACATAATATGAGAACCCGTGAAAATTTTTTATGATTTAATAAAGATTAAAACATCATTTAATCAATAGTTTTATTATTTGCAGTAAGAGAAACTAAAGTATGACATCCTTAGATATCGTTTTATGGTGAAGGATTAAAAATCAAATCGTACTATTTATGAAAAGATCAATAGCGGACTCAATTTTTGACCGCATAAAGCTGTCTTAGATAATAAGTGGAGAACTCACGCCTCACTCAACCTTGAAAAAGCCTTTGAAGCCAATCATCATGCAGATGTATATTGGAAGAAATTGTTTAAAATGAAGACTGTAACTGACCAATCTCAAAACTGTTTCCATACTTCTTTTTGTTCTCTCCTTTTCCAACACTTAATTAATTTGTAACATTTTTTAGCAAATATGGTGTGAAGAATCAAAATAGGTGTGTAAAGTTTGATCCAAGCATGAAAATACTTAAAGCCAAGTTGTACAAATAAGTTTAAAAGTTCATTTGTAAAAATATATTATTTTAACAGATAAAACATTGTAATATGAAGCACATTTTACTTTTGAATTGTCCAAAATAACATTTAAAGTCAAATGACAAGAAGGCCGCTGGCTTAAAAACTGACTTATTTTTATTAATAGCTAATACTGTTATAGTATGCCTAATTTTTTTATTTATCGGTAGCTAACTTATATAGTTTTTCTCTACAACCAAGTTGCTCTAGAATCCAGTTAAACAAACATACAGACTTTTAAATGAATGTATGTTTACAATACTATTAAAACTAGGTGGTTATAACTTATGCCATCAAGGTAACTTTTCTACATTTGAGGGTATTTTTGGTATTCACTGAGGATCATTTTTCTAGGGTGGTGTGGCAGCACTGCTGATTCAGTAAGTGAACAGTTGCGACAGTATAACCTCGCAACTGGAGGTTGGAGCATTAGCTTGTTCTAACTTCAAAACTTGAGCGCTGCAACAACAAATAACGAGAAGTGTGTCCAGTAATAAGTTTGTTTCATTCATCGCAAAATGTTTCAGTAGCAAACATTCATCGTCAATATTGTGTACTTTATAGGGTACAAACGTTATGAGTGAAAGGTGTTGAGCGGCAATGGGTCCAATTTATTTAACGTGGTAGAACAACTCTCTCACGATGAAGAGAGGAGTGGTAGGCCTTCTGTTGCAAGTAATGATCTTGTGAAGAAAATTGACGGAAAAGTTCGTGAAAATCGAATATTCACAATCTCTGTACTTTCTGAACAATTCATGCAAATTTCTCGTACCGTTTTGTACGAGTTTGTCGTAGATAAATTAGGTTACCGAAAGTTCTGTGCTTGGTGGGTACCGAAGTTGCTTACAGAGGTCCACAAAACCAAACGAATGGGCTCTGCCTTAGACTTCCGTTCACTCTACGACTCTGAAGAAGGTTTTTGTGACTTGTGACAAAACCTTGGTGGCATTCGAAAATGCCGAAACAAAACAACAGTCGATGGCTTGGGGCCATACCAAATCTCTTCGCAAGCTGAAGAAAGCCCACCAAACTTTGACATCAAGGTTATGGCGACGGTTTTTTGGGGGAGTTTGCGGTATGCCTTATGAGTTTTTCTGGTTGAGTTTATCGAACACGGTACGACCATCACTTCAGATGTCTACTGTAAGAACTTTAAGAAACTTAAGCGCAACATTCAGAATAAACGTTGCAGTATGCTAACATTCAGTGTTGTGTTTCTGCCAGGAGTTTACACCGTTCCGGTACTGCTTTTTATAAATTTTGTTTTGTTTTAACGTTGCACTAGACCATCTACTCCCTCAATCACACTCATTCAACACTAAATTCAGAATTTTACGTCCGCCAATCGCCAATCAAAAACTTCAATTGGCGACATACCTCAATCGAAAACAACAGTGTGTTGCGACTATGCGATCCAACTACAGTAAAGTCTCCCACATTGTCCCTCAGCTCGGAATCCAAATGGGACAACTTGATAGCACCTGACATCCTTTAGTCAGATTTGCGGCACGCCTTTGATGTTAGGCAAAATGCCTTTGCAAACGACTACAAATAAGAGACCGATTATTCAGAGTCGAGGCGGCCAATAAGTTAAAAACCAGCCATGCTTAAATTTTTATATTATTAACTTTTTCAGCATGAAAAGTTTACAACATATTGATGAGATGATTGTAATCAAAATAAGACCAAACATGGTATAATTTGGACCATATTTAGTGATTAGTACTTATTGAATAACTCATTTAATTTCATAAGCAAATATACTTGGATGTTTTGGCAATTGAATCTTTAACTGAATTACAGATGACAACAGATGTTGAATATACAAAGATATTGCAACCTTCTGAAATCAATTCTTGCATTTTATGAGGATCTTGTTTTTGTAATAAATATCAAATTTAACGTCAGAGATGAACTGTATGATCAAACTTTTCAAAAAAAAAAAAAAAAAAAACTGCACAGAACTTTAAAATAAAATGGCTGGAACACATAATCAAAAGGTACATACTTTAGTTCACAAGACCTTGCACAAATGGAAGGGGGTCAAAGGAAGAGAAGGTCATGTCATAGATGGGTAGAAAGAAGAATTAGGCTTAATCTGAATAGAATGGGATTTTAGCCCAACCAATAGAGATTTTTTCATGTTTATTGAATTTAACAGCAAGCAACATCCACAGTGACTTTAAGGGTAGTACATAGGTTAGGGTGACCAAATCATGAACTGGAAAAAAGGGGCACATTAAAGGGCAGTCTAAAGTAAAAACTCTAAAGCTATCTAAACCTTAAGTATACATTTAAAAGTTTGAATATTAAACCTTACCTCAGATGAAGTCAGATAACACAGTCTTGAGTCAGTACTTTCGATGGAAGCTTGCTGCACGATACCGTATCGGGATTCTCTGTCGCTCATGTATTCGGAGCGAAGGCTATCTTGACGGTCGAAAAGCGATCTATAACAGACAAGAGAATCTTTTACAAGTTGAAACTATATCTATTGTGAAACTGTATGAAACCAACCTTGGTTTTTATATAAGAACGTACTTTAGAACCACTCGAGTGGACCAGAGGGAACGTGTATTTTCCGATACAAAGGTTATTGATTAACTATACTTGAGTTGAGATCATACTGCCTAGTGAACTTGATAGGTTATTCCCAAGCTTTTATCTCTAAGAGAAAAATGTGTGGAGCTGAACTATAATAAATGAATGTTCTTACAAACACACATCATGCAATGACAGCAACTTCTTTAATTTCCAACTACGTTCTTATTTTGTAAATAGGTTGTTATGGTAATAAATATTTAGATTTTTAATAAAATCAGATGACTGTTCAACTAAACATGTGTTCTTGTTACTAATTTTCCTATGTTAATGTTTTGGAAAATAACAAAATAGTATTCTTAATTTTAACAAAAAATATTGTTTTATTATTGTAATAAAAATATTCACGGATCCTCTTTAGAAAATTGTGGCTCCTGTACCTAGTTTTAAACATATTTATATATTTTTAATATATAGATTATTATAACTTCTTATATATGAACTTAATAATTTTATTTATAAATTTAACAACTTGGTTTTGAGGTTATAATTAATCCTATACCTTTAATAAAAATAAATTATAAAATATGCGAACGAATGAATGTAGCAAGGGGTTGGCACATGATCTCGCTTATTTAATTTAAATTACAATTAAGTGAGTGCAATACCATTCAAGTAAATGCATCAAAATTAGTGAACAAAGTCAACCTTGAGAAGTCTTGCCAATGTTATTCTAAGAATAAGATGCGGCTAATCGTTTATAAGCAATTAAGTTTTAACTACAATTGTCTTATTTGCCATATTCATACAACAGTTATTTTCCAGAAAATTCCATTGTATAATTAGTAGATAACAAAAGTTCTGCCGATGGTTTCCAATTTTCAAGTAATTAAACTGAAAATCGTGGTTTTCGTCTTGCTTATAAGCAAACCTATTTACAAAAATTTTAAATTTTCCATTTTTTCAACTACCAAAATTATAGTTTAGATGGTCATGAATAAATTACCGAAAACTAAAAAGCTTTTCTACAAAATTCTATACAAGATAAGTTATAATATTGCAGAAGGTTGTACTTGACTGTTTTGTTCTGGTATTGAACACCCTTAATAATCAGGGTTGAGCAAAAATCCTGAAATACCGGAATAATATAAAATAAATTCAAAAGGAAATTTGTACACATGATTTCTGATTATAAAGTTCTGAATTTTGTACAAAATTTTTCACCATTAACCTCCAATGGCAGAGGCAAACAAGACAAAAAACTAACGGCTACCATATGCTGTGTTGATTTAGGTGTTCAATTTCAACTAACTTGTAATAAAGGAAATATTAATTTTATTGAATAAAGGAAACTTGTTTTTTATCCATTTTGTAATATAGACAATGTAAAGGAAATATACTGTAGGAAATATTCTATAATTCACTATATATTATCAAATTATCATATATATAAAAAAAAGTTAAACCATCTAATATTTAGACCTTGTGAGATTTTGTACTTTTAATACCAACAAAAGTGATGAAACCTAAGCTAACTATAACTTGATTATACAGTAAGACCTCAATAATCCGACACGCTCGGGGATCCGGTGATGCCGGAATATCGAATATGCCGGATTATCGAGGTCTTCCTTTAAAATGGTTTAGACAGGGAATAAACTATAAATAAACTCACATGTACTGTATATGAACACGTAAATACACGTTGAAACTAAGTAACATTAACTGCATAGAGAGAGATTGCCGCTAACTAATAAATTGTAAAAGCCTAAAACAAATCATTTTGTACATAAAATATTTATAATATAAGCTCTCTGAGCGCTGGATTGTAACAAATATATAAAAAAAGGTTTCGTATACTATCGTGTGAGTGACACGCTAATGTTATAATTGTGATCATAGCCTCAGGCTTCAGGATGATGAAATATTTTTCCTATAATAACCTGATAAGTTTTTTATAAGACATATCTAGCCTTTAAAATAATTTTGAGATTATGTGAAGCGGAGTAATTATGTATTTTATGTTGTTTCAATGTCTTTTTTGCCGAAACAGGAATATAAACAGGACCAGCATTCAGTAAGGGGGAGTATGGGCGTAGTAGTGAACAGCGGAGCAGACAAGTTGCGGCGTAGTGATATGCGATTGTTTGATGCTCGAGATGTTTGAACAATCGAGACAATCGACTAAAACATCACGCATTTCGTGTATCACTAGTTGGGTGTATTACTAAGAGAAGTAGACATAAGTCATAAGTGATTTTAAGTTTTACAGAATAAAGACTTTGTATATAGAAACTCGATTTTTTTAATTTTTACCCTAAAAGTCACTGATTTTTATTTATGGGAACTAGTAGATACCCTGAAAGCGGTTTTAAATCGAACAACTATTTACAAGAAATTCAATGTATCTTTTTCAACATTCAACAAAATACTGTCAGCAACGAAAGTGTTAAACGGTCCCTTTAACGTTTTTAAAGGACGACGAGAGCACATTGTTTTGAATCGGTTCGATTTTTAGGAGAAATTTTGATTGAAATGTTTGTTTTGGACAAGTTTATTGAGCAGTAGATTTTTACACACTGTTTTTAACGGATGCGGAGCCAACAGACAGTGTAGACCGAGCTTAAATCACTCAATAATTACAAACACTGCTATTTTTAATAAGTACAAATTTTCAAGATAATTGATGCCGAACTATCGAGTCTGCCGGATTATCGAGGTCTTACTGTAGTAGCAAAAATGGCGACATTGCTGAAAATTATTGTTACATCACTGAAGATAGCGACATTACTGTTAAAAAGTGTTTCAGTAAATAAACATATCATTTGTGTTGAAGTTTTATTGTATTAAGATAGTAAACTGTACTTTAAAGAAATCAATAAAGTAAAGCATTTTTAATATATAGAAGCTATAACATATAACAAGGGTCTTAGAGAAACCATATTGTGTAATGATGGTACTGTTTTACTTAAGTTTTAGTGATTTTAATTTATTAATTTGTTTTATTATATAGGCCAACCAATGAGAGGTTTGAGGGATGCCGTATTTATGACTAGGTGTACCCACGATTCCATACACTCAAACATAATCCTATCTATAATAACTAATATCGAGCTTGACTTGTGAGAAGATATATACTTGATAGAATAAAACTTGAACACAGAATCTCACAACCAAGACTTTCATTAACTCAAACGCGTTTCAACGACAAAGTCACAATCTTCAGTGATGCACGAACTACAATAATCAAACTATAACTATAACCAGTTATGATTTTATTATATGTATAAAGTAAAGACACGAAAGAATACCGTTGAGGGATGGGCTTGTACCGAGACCTTGAACGCGTTGTCACATTCTTCCCATGCTTCTAACTGAACGCGGCTGACTCAACGCATTTATAATTCTTTAAACTGTGCGCTCAAGCCTCGATCAGTAAATACCAGGAGTGTTCGAGACTAGTAGATATGGCCGCCATGCAACGAATATTTACTTCTGTTTTGAAGAGAATGGGTTGAATTTGACAATTTGTAAATAGAGTTTATACTGAATTAATTGTATATATAAGATGCACACCATGGTCAGCCTACCACTCCACCATTAAGTAGTAATAAAGAAGATAAACTGAAGAAAGATAGTGACTTTAAGAGTAGAAAAGATGTAACTTACCATTAGAATTGGAAAAGATTATTTTTACACATTCCTAAATTGTTGTAGGCCTATTAGTTTTAAGTATGATGTATTAGAGAAATAATTTATTTAATTTTAAACTTGGGGCTTAGTTTTTAGCTTTCTTACTTTTTCAAGCACAGAGTCCCCAACCAGAGATTGGTAAATTTGAAATAATAATTATTGGTAATTTTTAAATAATAATAAATTCTGAAATTGAGAGTACATAATGTAAAAATTATTTAGAGCGTAACCGCCAATAAATTATTAAATAATTTTATGAAAGTATGTTGATTGCTAAAACTGACTGTGATTTACTACTCAACTCAGATAAGAGTCCTATTCTAATACATGATTATTCTATTTTTTAAACCTAGGAAAAACCTTCCCATAAATTAGCCGCAAAACTTTTGTACACAGTACGGTATTTTCTAAATTATAAGTATTCACATGTACACATATAGTTATTGTTTATTTTAGTAGGTATAAATAGTCACGGCATCGCTATGGGGGAGGGGGTGGGTCAAAGGCAACTTAAGTTTTGAAAAAGTTGGAATTTTGATATTGCGATTAAATTACGCAAAAACTCAAAAGTATTTGTTGTTAATTATCAACAATCACAAATAACAAGCAAGTTATATTTTCAAATCAAATATGTTGGAAAAATCGAAATTTTTTTGTACCAAATAAATGCATTGTATTCTTTTAAATTATGTTCTGGGAAAATTGGTTCCAACCAAGAAAATGGTTGGTTGAGCAAGAAATTAAGTTCGATTTGTTTTCAAATGTTCATTTTAAGAGATTCTGTAGACTTAAAAATTAGGTTAATTGTCTACCATGCTTGTTTTTCCTCTTTGATGCAGTATGGCATTGAATTATGGGGAAATTCGTCAAAGGCATTGACTATTTTTAGGATTAAAAAAAAATATATTCGAAC
Organism: Philaenus spumarius; assembly: GCA_018207615.1. Classification (NCBI taxonomy): domain Eukaryota; kingdom Metazoa; phylum Arthropoda; class Insecta; order Hemiptera; family Aphrophoridae; genus Philaenus; species Philaenus spumarius. Next base: position 116,572 of record JAGFPH010002465.1, on the reverse strand, counting down.
TATGATGTTTTCAAGTATAAATAAGTCGTGTAAATCGGTATTTAAAAATTTTTAAATTTGGACACTACCATCCATGTATATTTTTAAATGTCTTATTTTTGTGCATACACAGATAAATACTTTTTATGATGGCCAAACTGTTCATTGTTACAATACAAGGTTTAGAGAACAGCTCCAATATCCCATTCATAGGCTGAAGTTTTATGAAAACACTTCTTTTTATATGGGCTTAAAACTTTATAATAAATTACCAAATCGGGTAAAGAGGCTTACATATAAAAAAATTAAGGATACTGTAAAAAAAAATTTTAATTGAAAAAGAATATTACAACATAAATGAATTTTTTAATGACTATTCATTGGAGTAGAGTGATATTTTGTAAAATTTGTTACTTTACTTGTTTTCAAGCTGTAGTTTTGTTTAGTTTAAGGATAAATTGACAAGCAACCTGTTCATTGACAAATTTTATTTGTACTTTATGTGAATGTTATGTTGCAATGACAAATAAATAAAATAAATAAATAAACCCTTGTTATTGTGGCAACACTGACTGTCACTGAATCACCATGCCAGACCATTGTTGCCAGATTGGAGTTTTGTCCAAAAAATGTATGTTTGCGGGAAATATTGGTGAAAAGAAAATGGTGGGGAATTTTTTCAATAATGTGATGAACACCCCTATTGTAAAAAATTAAAAGCTTTTAAAGTACTTAATATATCACGTGCAGTGTTAAAAACCCTACTTAGAGAAGTCCATTTTTCAAAAACATTCGAGGATGAGCCTCCAATCTCCACTGGGATTCATTCCACAAAACATAACCCAGAGCCTCCGTCTGAACGTTGGAACACTCACTACAGAAGTTGAGAAATATGGTTAAAATTGTTGGGAAATTTGCCTCCCCCCCCCCCCATAATTTGTTGTAGCAACAAACCTGTTTGTAATATTGTCAAATTAAATTATTTTTAACTCTTTATTGTACACATGTATATTTTTACACATCTTTATTATCATTCATTATTGTATGTAGTTTTAAAATATTATTGTTCTCAGGTTATGTACCGTTCTAATTTCAGTTGTAGAATATTTGTAGTTTTACATTTAGTAGGTACCTATCTTCTAAATTGTTCACATCCACATTGATCTTGCTACTTGAAATTTTAGAGGCAATTTTGGACATTATTGCTCACCATTTATTTTTACTTTTGCAATATATTTACTTTGGCAGTAGAATATCTCCATTTTGTAATCAGAATTTTCTAAATTTGTAAAACTTCCCCGTTTACATTTTTACACACCTTCATTTTTATTCTTTATTTTAAGTAGTTTTAAGATGTTATTATAATCATTATTGTTCTGTAATTCATGTAGTTTAAAATATTATTTTAAACTGTGTCATTTTGCAACCTCTCGTCTTTCAAGTTAGCCGCTGCTATCTTTCGTTTTCAAAAGTTCCATGACGAGGTCAACTATGATAGGGCGATCAACCTTAGGAAAGGGAAGAGAATATGTTACAGTATAGTTTTATAAAGATATTTTTGTTAGCATTAGTTTGGAATTAAAACACTCCGATGATGGTAACTTAGTTACCGAAATGTACATCAGAGAACTATAATAACACTCAATAAATGTTTTCCAGTTGATTCGTATTTTCATTGAACTTACCTTTGTTCGAAAGAATCAGCTCTGTTTGATTTATAACCACTATCGCCAAGACTATTCTCATGGCGCAGAGAGGGCAAAGAATCCCATGGAGAACGTTTATGACTAGATGTTGTGCTACCTTGATACGTGCTAACACTTGAACCTAAAGTAGAACTGCCTGAACGCCAACCGTCTGAATGACGAAACCATTGAGCACGAGCGGACTCTCCCAGGCATGAAGCACAACGACTGTAATATAAACACAAATTATTGAAAACCAGAAGTAAACCATTGAGCACGAGCGGACTCTCCCAGGCATGAAGCACAACGACTGTAATATAAACACAAATTATTGAAAACCAGAAGTAAACCATTGAGCACAAGCGGACTCTCCCAGGCATGAAGCACAACAACTGTAATATAAACACAAATTATTGAAAACCAGAAGTAAACCATTGAGCACGAGCGGACTCTCCCAGGCATGAAGCACAACGACTGTAATATAAACACAAATTATTGAAAACCAGAAGTAAACCATTCTAACCTGAAAAAAGAAATAACTTTTTAACATGTTCAAGAAATCCTTCTTATGTAATAGACTAAAGTAACAACCGGTTTGTGAGATTAGAAGCTTGTACTTTGCCTTTTTTAAAGGTTTTTACCTTAAGTTTCTCTCGCAGCTGCCAACTTTTCGTTAGTAGGCCTTTGCAGTAGCGTAGCTAGAAACTAAAATTAGTAGAGGTGTTGCACCAGAAAATGTTTAGCCTTTGTTTTAAAATTGTGTAAAAGGAAGCATTATGCATAACACATAACACAACACATACACTAACACAACATTTGTCGCCGTATTTCAATCGGCACCGGCGCATGGTTCTTGAACACTCGAATGTTGTGTTATGTGTTGTAGTAACAAAATGTTTTTTAATGTTATAATGACCTCGTAAAATACCATACTTGAAGATGGATGCTTGAGCATCTGAAACTGTGGTAGTGTATAATTACCATAAGTTGGATCACTAGACGGAAAAATATGGTATTTATAGAACAACTAGTAAACCCCCGTGAAAATTCACAGGGTAATTAATTAGATACACATCAGAAACAAACTATTTACAAACAACATTAAGGCCTACTAATTTAGGCCTACCTAAACATAACCCCAAACTATAATCTACACTGGGTTTGTTTAAATATTACAGATGATGGGTGAAATCAGCTGTTAAACGAATAGGTATGCCTATTTCTTCTTTAAATTTGTATAAACAAATATATTGGTGATAAAAGGTTGTATTTATAATATATAGTTTATAACCTGAAAGCAAATATTATAACGTATATATTATAGTATTCATTAGTTCTATAACTCAAATTTAAAAAAAATCAGCTTCACAAAAAATTATAACGATTGAAGTTGTAAAAACATAACCCCAAACCACGGCCGCTTTTCCGAATAGGCATGCTAGGCACGTGCCTATTGGCGCAAAGGATTTGGGGCGCCAAATTTTTAATACGAAAAAAAATAAAGAAGGCGGAAAATGATGCCGTAAGGTAACTGATAATTTATGAAGAAGAATGTTTAGGCCATGAAACTCCTTACGGCTGCCGGTTGCCAGTCCGGGACACGGCGGGTCCATAGGTGGTGGATAATGGTAAGACTCTCTGACTCTCCAACAAAATCAAAAGAATAGTAATGATAAGAGCCAACGGAAAGAAAGAGAGTTAAGGGAAATTCCCTCCCGAACCAAAACTGGCAAATCAAGAACTCAAAAAGATATGCTCTGCTGGGTTTTTTGGACCCCCTATTATTTGATTAGTATTCCATACCTCCCAGAC
>JAGFPH010002465.1:57989-112996 GCA_018207615.1 Philaenus spumarius | reverse complement strand
CATTTTTTAAGGCGTTTTACAACTGGAGGATAAGCTCGGAATGGAAATAATAATATCCTACCTGGTAGAATTGTGGTCACTAAGATATCCACGTTCACGATCACGTTCCCGTTCCCGTTCGCGCAAGAGTTCGTTACGGTCGCTATAATATCCCTCTCTGTCTCTCTCACGTTCTCTGCCACCACCACTACCACCACCACCACCACCACCACCACCAGCAGCAGAACTAGCAGGCCGTTCCATACTTAGCCGGTGAGGCAATGGAAGAGTTGAAGATTTGTTCGTACTTGCACTGCTTCCAGGTCCTATATGTTTAACACAAAAATACCACACTTATATAATATAGTACTGTATGTAAGGATTTACATGATTATACTACAAATATTTTTATAAAATACATTTTCTACTGACATAGATACATGTCACATGATTATAAGTTTCAGTGTTGCACGTTTTGTGCCATACAGTACTTGTCATTTGATTTCTCCTTTCCTTTAAATTATTAACTACATAACTGACTGATAGTGCAGGTGAAATGGGTATATCCATAAAAAAATAAATAAAATAGAGTATGCCTAATAATACTTTGATAGTCTAAAAGTTAAATTAATCAATGTATATTGATTTAGACTGTTGTATAATGAATAACTGAATTAATAACTATAGCAAAATATATTAAGTTTTTACTTACGTCTTCTAGAAGGATACGGGCTTCTTGTGTTAATAGCAGGGAGTTGCTCTGCAAATTCTGAAATAAATCCAAAAAAAATTTACAAGATTTGTCACCAAATTCATAAAAAGTGGATGTTTGAATTAGGTTGATTTATTTTCAATAAATCTGACAGATTGAACATTTTTACAAAAGCAGATCAAAATAAAAAAATACAAACCTACAATTTTATCAAAAACACTTGAAATGATTTTAAAATTGAAGTTAAGTAAAGTTATGTCTAAGTTTTAGATGTCTCAAATGTAATCAAAATTCAAGAGAATTGAAATGATAAATATACAGTACAGCGTCGATAATCCGAACGTCAATAATCCGAAACTTCAAAAATCCGAACGCATTCCGATGCAGCCCCTGCAAAATTTTCGTTTTTGCAAATTCCAATTATTGTGTCGTTAAAAATTTCACAAAAATCTTCATCGCAGTTTGACATTATTATCGCTTTGTAAACACTTCTTAACACCTGCTCTCACACGCCCTCACAACAGACTGGCTGTCAGTATTTTCACTGTCACGCTTTTAAGCTGCTTAACGCTAGCAATAAACATTCAGAAAGTTCATTCATTTCTCTTTGTGTAATAACAGTGTGTCGTACATACAGTAGTGTAGGGCCTACTGTAAGCTCAACTAGTGAAAATCTATAGACTTTTAGACATTCAAATGGTTTTCCAAAATCTTAAACCACAGAACTTTTTACATTAAGGCTGAGTTAAGTGTTTGAGGAAGTGACCACCCAGCAAACAGATACAATAAATACTTAAAAAATATTAGATTTAAAAATTTAAGGTGTATCCAATATGTATTTAATTAGTTTATTTATTAGTTTCAACCTGAATTACAAGAGCAATCTCAGAAACACTTGATCTAACAAAAAATATTTTAACTCTAGAACCGGCAGACGGTAGACTACATACTGTACTGTCACTCCAACACATTTGTAACGAGTGATTGTATTGAATATTTGACCCACTAAAAATCTTTCAATCTCAAAAAGACAAACACCATTGGAAAGGTAATGTTTCAAACTTTAGTTTTCGTATTTACAATTTCTTTCTAAAACGTATATTTACATATATGTAATCGCCGTTTTAAAGTTGTAGATTTCTGTAAACCTGATTCCACGCGTGGATTCGAATACAATTGTACTGTTATTTCCCACTTATTCAACGTCCCAGAACATCTACAGGAATATTTTGATCAAAAATATAAAGGTACCATGGGATTCGTCAAGATTTGATCTATCTAAAACTGCCTTGCAATCAGATGTCACTACTATACAATTTGAATGACGAAGCTTTCTGTAAACCTTTGCGATTGGACAGTTTTGAAACCAATGAAACTAACATTTATCAACCGAGATAACGCCCACAATCCCATATGTTTTTTACAGATTTCTTTATACAATTCTGTAGAGAAAACTTGCAGCTTTCATTCGATGTGAACTAAACTGGATATAACCTGTTATATGTTTAGTCAAAGAGCGGTGGAAAGTACAAGGTTTTCGTGAATTACAGCGGTCGAATGGGACTGTCTGGCCCATTTGATTCTCACGGTAAATCCCAACGGACGTTTTGTTTCCTTTACAAGCAATAAGTTTTATTTGATTGACCTCATTTTGTTATTCAACTAAAGATATTTCAAACACTTTAGTGGACTAAGAAAAGGCAAGTATATCGTTCTTTTCTTTGATTTATTCTCTACACTTTGTTATAATAATATTTCATTTTTGGTCAAATAAAATATTCCTAAATTACGTTTTAAGCCAGGCATAGTTTTGTTAGTACTCTTGTAGTTGGAACATAAAAACTGGAGTAATCAAAATAAGAAATTTGAAATTGAAAAATGTTTTTATACAGTTCTATTTAGAACTAAATTACGAAACTTTTTTACATTTATGGAAAAAATTACAAAAAATGTTTACTACTTTTTATGTAGACCTAAAGTTGAACTTTTATGTTTCTTGAGCTAATAACTTTGTAAATTTTACATCTATCATTTTTATACTGGTATATACAAATTCTTTGAACCTTTCTCTACAAATAAGCTACTGAACAGTTTTGGATTGGGGTTCATTTACTATTTTTGGCGAATTTAAAAAAAAATGCTTGCACACGCCAAAAAATCCATTTTCGTTAAAGCCGCCGGTTCTTGGGTTAAAAAACTATCTTTGTTTCTCAACGAAGTCTCCTTTTAGCTCAATACACTTTTCCCAGCGATGTTCAATAGCTTCAATACCCTGTTTATAGTGAGAACTCTTCATTGTCAGCAAATTTTTTACCACCGAGCCATTTTTTTTTAAGTTCTAAAGAGAAAATAACCCAAGGTGGCTAAATCTGGTGAATAGGGTGAGTGAGGAAGCGATTCAAACTGTAACTCATTGATTTTAGCCTCTGCGGTAACAAATGTGTGAACTGATGCATAGTCTTGATGAAACAACACTTTTTTTTCCAAATGAGGCTGTTTTTACTTTTTTTAAGATAATCAATGAAATTTATTCCACACGCATCACAAAAAACTAACACCATGACCTAGCCAGCAGATGAAATAGTCTTCTCTTTCGGACCCAATTCTCCCCTTTCAGTCCATTGTTTTAACTGTTCCTTTATCTCATTTGTGAAGAGATGAACCCATGTTTCATCCATGGTTATCAATCGACACAAAAAGTCATCTTTATTTCTGCAAAACATCTCTAAACACTCGATTGAAACATAACACAACGCTTTTTAAAATTTATTGTGAGGAAACCCATCTTGCACGTAGCTTTCTCATGTTCAATTTTTGAGTCAATATGCAGTGTACAGCACTTTTTAAATGCCTACCATGTCTGCTAGCTCGTGCACTTTCAGTCGATGGTCATCCAATTCCATTTTGTGGATTTTTTCATCATTTCTGGAGCGGTCATCTCATTTGGTCGACCACTGTGATATTTGTCTTGACAGCTCGTACGGCATCGTTTAAACTAAGCCACCCAATATTATATTTTTGAAAACGAAAAAGGAATCTCCCACAGAGTGGAATCTATCTTGGTTTGATATTGGTTAGACTGAGACCTTTCGAATGAAATTATCACATCACATAGAGATGACCAATTTTTCCCATGTTTACAAATACACTGAGAACATTCACTATTGATGGCTGTCAGAAATACTAAACAAAGTAGTGTTTCATACTTTGAAATTAAACTTTATAAGGCTGGCTCATTCGACCTTAGTAATTGTTTTCAAACAACCGCCATCCATCCTCCATGTCGGGTACTTCTGGGACTACCCTCATGCATATGTGATAAGTTTACCTCATGCAGTTTTATTAGTTTAAAAGTGTCTTCTAACTCATGCCGCTTCTGCCATCTTGGTTTAATGAAATTTTAGGCTACAGGGTCCTATCTCTCTTTTCTCATTATATATTATTTAATATTCTCATTTAAGTAAACTATAATGAACTAGTGTTTTGTATTATTATTATTATTATTATTATATAAACGTGTTGAAAATTTATCATCCATGAGAGGAACGATGACAACAACTTCAGCAGTTTTAGACAATAAAACACCATAACTATTAACAATTAACTATTGCAAAATAAAAAGTGTTGAAAACAAAAACTTTAAACATATAAACTGCCCACTATCATGTTAAAAGGCTGGTTAAATTATTAATGAAATTAAATTTAGTAAGCTACTCTAGCAAGTTATCTAATTATATTAAATTTTAAAATGAAAGTAAGTACAAAGTTTTGTTGCCATGTCTAGTAAAAATGTTTGACATTAAGGGCAAATAAATAAATGTCCCCACATAGTTCAATAATTACAATAATTATTACTTCAAAACATTTACTAGATTTTAAAGTTAGAGGACTCTGAATAGTTTTACTTTACTCAAAACACATCTAATTTTATATTACACTATTTTTCATCTGTATGAAATTAATACTGTATTTTAAGTAAAGATAACTTTATATATCATTCTTATTGGAGAGAGCTTATTCTGACAGATGGCCATACCCCATTCATTGACATAAATTTCTTTAGTTTAACATATATGATATATAGAATAGGACTTCAGAACCACCACATACCTAAATTCTCCATACTCTGAGTAAGAAGAGCTTCGAACGTGTGGAGGCTATAACTCTCAGCATCCATTCCTTTAGCTAAGGTGTTACGCAAATGCATCTCATACTCTAATAGCAGTCTACTTGTCGGTGAACTTGGTGTACTCACCGTTGCCATCTGCTCTCTGTTGTCGTGATGGTAACGTCCTGAAAAACAGATAGGTAAAACATTAATCTCGCATAAAATCATAGCACAGGTTTCTAATTTCTAAAAGAGTTTTAATTTGAGGTCTTCTTACATAAAAAAAGTAAGAAATTGGAACATTAAAAATTTAATGACGAGGTAACCAAATTTTTAAAATATTGTTCAAGTACTACCATAACTTTAAATTGTAATATATTTTTAATATTTACTGCATAGCTCCTGATTACAAAAACTAAAAGACGTTTTGCAGGTAGAATTTAAGAACAATTTTAGAATATCTTAATTACTAATTAAATAAACGGTACCAGAAACTGGCACATACTTTCTCACAAACATATTTAAATTATTAAACAGATTCACAGTGACTTCATTATTGTAGGAGGAGTAGGAGAGGTGATTTTAAACTAGGAGATTAACTAATAAATATTATTATTAGCTAGAGAAAAAACTATTCGATCGATTTCGAACAAATTTGCACCAAACACGTCAATTAGGCCTGTATACATGCACGAAAAAAGGTTTTGAAATTTTTGTAAAAACAACGCCCTTTATTGCCAAGAAACCCCAAAAAATCAGATATTATTATAACTATTAGCTAAACGAGAATTTTTAGAAAGATGTGATTTCTTGCATATGGTAGGCTACAAATAAGCCAAATTTATCAAAATCGTTAGAGCCGTTTTTTTATTAAAAAAAAAATAATAATAACTGATTTTTTGGTTTTTTTTTTTTGCCAAAATAGGGGTTGTTTTTAAAAAAATTTCAAAACTGTTTTTCGTGCATCTATACAGGCCTACTTGACATGTCTGGTGTAAATTTGTTTGAAATCGATCGAATAGTTTTCGCTCTAGCTTTGTATACATACAGACAACATACATACAGACAGACATTTTGAAAACCCACTTTTTTGGACTCAGGGGGTCCCAAAACGGATATTTCCACAAAAATCTTAACAGTGATTTTTTTTGCGATCACTATACTTTCTTTATACTATAGTATAGTGAGGAAGAAAAATTAAGAAACAAAATAACACAAAATATTGATACATAAGTTAAACTAAACATTTAAAAAAGGATTTATATTTTTTTTTTCTTAACATAATTAAAATTATTTCCTAATAAATTATAATACTAAATATCTTAATAAAAACAACTTGTTTTTACCAGAGCTATTCCATGCATCAGGTAAATTGTTTTATCTATTAAATATGGTTAGCATTAGCATAGTATCTTTTAAACAGAAAGTTACAAGTACGGACAAAACACAAAAGCTTAAATAAATACGGAGCTGGCAAAGTTAATAGTTTAAGGTTATAAAATAATCTTTTACTGGATGAGATTTTGGTTAGGTATTCAGATTTTGTATGGCAAAAATCATTTTTGCCCCTTTTACGTTATCCCTTGGCAATATAACATATTTAATTTGGAAATAAAAATATCTATAATAAACCATGGCCTTGTTTTCATAACAATTACATTTCGTAACATTTTCATCTTTTGAAAGCCAGCTGTGTGTGTTTTCTTAGTCGAGGACTGTATATATGTGATTTCCAATTTAAGTGACAGCCAATTTTAACACCAAAAAACTAGCTTTCAGCATTTTCCATTAACAACCTATTTATTTTTTTAATGTTAGATTCAAATGGGTGGTTTTTATTAGTTTTATTTATATTTAGCTCTAAGCCATTTATAAAAAGTAATACTTCTAACTCACTTCAGAAAATCTTATTTTTGTTTTGTTCCATATCACTTGCTTTTATCAAAATAGTTGTATCATCAGCAAAGAAATACGAATCTGATTTTATATTATCTGCCAAATCATTACTATTCAGGATGATTCAGGAAGAAACGGAGAAACTTTCAGGACGTGTTCTACTAGTGGAATTAAAAAAAATTTCATATAAACATAGGTTCGGAAATACTTTGTTTTCCAGTTACCCACCATATTGTGTTTTTTTACAAAGTACTTAATATCTTTAGATGTAGGAAATATATTGAAGGCAAATTTTGGATACATATTTGGTATGTAATCTGTTACCCATGTACAAAATACCAAAAACTATTTTTTCATATATTTTCAAAATGGCAACCGTTTAAATTTGTAATGTAAAATATCTAGAAAACCGCTAACTTCACAAAAAAATTTCAAGAAACAAAAATTAATTTAATTGGAAGCAATAATTTAATTGCAAAACATTTAGTAAAAAAAGGTAAAGAAAATCATATAACATTCATTTACTGCTCCTGTTTGAGATAATTCCCTTTGATTTTTATTAACCCTTTGCCCTCTGGAAGGATTTTTAATAAAAGTCCTCTGGGCTCGGATGGCCAGTAGTGCTGGCCACAGCCATTTCTTTATCAAGTCTGAATTGTTTTTCAAGTTACGTTCCTCTCAGCTCGGATGGCCAGCAGTACTGTACAAGGTAAAATCCCTCGAACGCCCGGATGGCCAGCAGGACTGGCCACACAAATGATCAGCATTTATTTATTTTTAGTAGTTTTATTTTGTCTGGATTGTGCTGAAATCTAAAGTCCAAATCTTAATCTAATTAATTCCGGCTTTTTTTCTGATCTGTGTTGTATCAAAACGTAGCAATATTCGTTGCATTGTAACCTTACCAGCAGTTTAGTTTTACGTTGCGGTGGTCTAGGTTAGTGTTTTTAAAGTTTGAAGTAATTTAATACAACAAAAGTTAATTAGTTTATTATAGGTTTTAAGTGTTTTTTGTTAACAAGTTCTTAATTTTATTTTAAATTACCTAAAAATGTTGTTTGATAAGTTGTATACAATGGACCCAATGGTTTATTTTATTCATTAAAATATATTATAACTATATATTTACAGTTAAAACAAAAACTCACCAATAACAATATAATATTTCTACTTTATTGTATGGCAAAATAAAAGACTTACTAAAAGCCCACGATTTTGTTTAACAAGAAATAAATACCATCTAACAACATTTCAGGATTGTGGTGAAAAATAATTCAGAGTTGTTTATGCCGCAAGGTCAAATTAGCGGCAGAGCTGACAACAGTATCGTAAGCGGCCAGTCAGGCTGGCCATCCGAGCTGTGAGGATGTTTAATTCGATAAATATTCAGAGCTGACTGAGAATATCGTATGGCCAGCAGTACTGGCTAACCGAGCGCAAAGGGTTAAAGATAAGAAAGTTTGATTTACTTTTATTATTTATATTCTAATTTTATGTTTTAAATCATTATTACCGTCTGTGTGTATTCCGAGAAGAATATTAAACCTTTACGGTCTGAATACCTTACATAAAGAAATGCTCTTTAAGTACCAAATATTCTTGATGGGGTTTTTCTATTTGTCTGATAACCATATGAATTTAAAATTCTAATTTCAAAATCGTTCCAACTATGTGATATGTAAATCAGATGAAATTCATATATTTTTGCGTTTACTTTCTCCTGCAGGGCCCCGTGACATCCCAGCCCACAGGGACATCGGGAAGTTTTCTGGTGAACCCCATCCTGAGCGCCACCCGCACCCCTCTAAGCTCTTAGAAATTTAATCTAATATGAATTAATGAAAGATCCATATAATTTAGACGAAAATTAAATTTTCACAAAACTTACGAGGAGAATGTCTAAATGTTTGATTCTGGAACCCTTTAAAATTACAGGCATCCAACACCAAAAACAAACCAGCCCCACTAACGTAAATACTGACAACGAACCTTTATCTTCTCTATCATATTGATATAATATTTTGTTGATGAAGATCAAATAATACATGCAAATTTCAACCCTGGTCTAACTAATCCATTAAATAATACTTTAAAAGGTTCAATATTTTGGAAATCTCTTCCCGACTGACAAATAAAACCTAATGTACCAATTCTCTTAATGCTATTTAATGCTATCTTTAATGCTATTTTTACTGCCTATATTTACGAAGATAAATTAAAAGGCAAGTCTGGTGACTTCAGGAGAATTAATGAGATGCAAATTAATGTTAAGTTATAATTTATAGTTAATGAATGTAATAAATTGTAATATAGCACAATGCAACATTTGTAATATAACACGAATAATATTGTTGTTTTTATATTGTACACACCGAAAGAATAATCTACCTAAATTTGCTTACCCAGCCAATCAGCCACTAACGCTATAATACCAGTGTATGTTGAGAAGGTGTGGACAAGAGTTAATAACCAATCAGATTAGGGAAACTGCTATCAACCAATTGAAACACATATGGGAATAAAAAGTATTATAGCTTTGTCTCAAGAGGTAGTTTGGATATTAAAAGAATAAGATTCTCTTCAACATTGAGAACTACTATTGTAATGTGCATAGTTAAAATTATAATAACAGACAAGAAAAAGTTAATGCTGTTGTATCTTAATTGATTAAGTCTTTATTCACTTAACCCTCCTAGTGTCCATTAGGTTTTCCATAGGGTTCACTTTGTTAGTGGTTTAATTACCCCTTTCCCTGTTATCCCATAGTAACCCATAGCGATTTATTTTTTCCACTCCCTGGCTTTCCGTACTAATCCGTAGTGGAACTTTAAATGCGTATAACTTCGCCATCTGTTGGAATATTTTAAAACTAACTTCAGAAACGTGTTCAGAGAACATTTTACAGTACAGTTGCATTTGATTTGTAAATTCTTCCAGCTGTTTACGGTTTTAGATCTGTGTTTATAATCATCTGTAGCACAACTTTTGTAAACCAAGAGTCACGTAAAACATGGCTAGACTGAATTTAAAATACATGGTTAATTTTTTGATTTATTAAATGTAATTTGTAGTAATTGAACACAAATAAGACAGACAGTTTATAGTCTAACAAATATAAAGTGTCTCCTAACATTTTTGTAAAAGTTATAACTGTGAGAGAACTTATTTTTCAATTTGTTTTTATTTGGGCTTAAACAAAAATTCAGTGCTGCATTAGGTAAGTAAATATACAAATTTTGTATATACCAATATAATATTAAGATATGGTAAAAATTTCATGTATATTGAATAAGTAGTTAAATCAGTTATCGTAGTTTGAATATAAGTGACAAATTTGGCCATTTAAGAGGTCTGGTAGGAGGCACTTGGTGTCAATGAATACCAGGGAAAGGGTTAAGGTGTTTTAAAAACTTGATTGAGTAAAACTTGAACACAGAATCTCACAACTAATCCGAATATTAACTCAATCGTGTTTCAGTGACAATGTCACCATATTCAGCTACAATAAACAAAGTATAGTAAAAATGAAAATGATGGTTATATATATTACATCATAGACAATTTTCTTTCAAAAGGGTTACAAAATTATATTGTGGCATTTATGAAATTTTTTAAAATGTATAAGTAGGTATAAGGGAGATAATTTTCATGAGGGCGACTAAGATACTTTCTTTCCATTAGTCACACAACAATTTCCCTCCAGCTGCAGTCAAGGATACACAGACACGTGAGTTAATTGATGCATTGTTGTTGCCGCAATTAATTGTTTTACTAACACATGATTTAGCGGGCGGTAAAGTGATCATATAAAAAGCTTTACTTTACAAAGTAAACTAAATGCTTTTTATATGGACGCTTTTCGGCCCCCCAGATGATAAGTTGTTCTTTCTACCCTATTAATGAGGCAGAAAAGACTTGTTGAAGTAGTAGCTAGAGGAAAGAGTGTTTAAAACATCTAATAAATCACTATAAATAAATCACATGGTTCTGCTCTCTGTAAAATGTATATTCCATTTCACTGTAAAAGTCTCAAAACAAATAAAAACAATACTACTCAAAACTTTCCTAACTAATAATGTAACTTGTTTATAAACAGAGCTTTTACTAGCTAATAGTTACACATCGAGAAACATTGTAATATTCAAATTGTTTAACCTTTTGACCGCCATGCCGTTTCTACTAGGACGCTCCGAATACCGCCAAGAAGGTTTACATAAACCATTGTAGCTTAGCTAATATCAAAACTAGAATAATGCTTTTGGTCTCGTTTTGTTGGGAATTAAAAGTACTACAACTAAATTTACAAAAAATGGTATTAATTCCACTTTTACATGTATACTATAACTGAAAAAGTAAAGGAAAACAAATATTTGTATACAATTTTTAAGTTTAGAGCCTAATAACTATGTAAAAAAATATTTTCCCTCTAACCTAATATGTTATTCCCTATTTTATTGAGAATAATTCCCGAAAATTTAAACAAAAAATATTAACATTTAAAATATGTATTTGCGTTTGTTTTTCATGCAAAGCCTCGGTTTTTTTTTTTTTTTTTTTTTTTTTTTTTTGAGTAGAGACCTTCTTAGAGGATCACTCATTGCTATTATTGTAAGAAACAAGATTCACAGCTCTGAACTCACTAAACACTTACACAAAATGTGTCTCACTTTAGTGTAAAACAGAAATAATATGACAAAAACATTCAACAATCATAGAACGACTCAGTAAAACTAGCGGGAAAGTATACAGCCTATTTTCGGTATTTTATACGGTACATAAATATTTTATACATAAATATGGATCCACAATCACAATACACATCCAGTAGATTTTCCCCCATTCATTTGTTATGTAATTGACATTTAGTACCAAGATTGAATTTTTTTCCTTACACAATAAAAAATGTACCGTATTTATTTATACCGTGTTCATACAAGTATTTATTTTGCACAGCTATAAAAACTTTTAAAATAGACGTAAACTAAAAATATGTTGTTATGTTGTTATAATATGAAAGGCCAAATCTTATCCTCTTTATAAGTTTAGAAAACATACAGGTTTAGGTAACAAAAGTGACTAAATAAACAAAATACTATAAGCCGATTATAACGGCTGTGGCGCTGTTTAGACAAACTGCCAGAGCCGATCACATCGGCCTATGGCGGTATTAGACCAACTTTTGAGAGCCGATGTAATCGGCTGTGGCAGTATTCAGACAGTTAGTAAAAGCCGATTAGATCGGCCCTTGGCGGTCAAAGGGTTAAATCAAGGCATAGACGGACAATAAGGATTAAAAAAATTGTTGCAATACACAGATTGAACCTCTGTGAGCAATTTGCTGTAATGCATGTCAGTCATAACGATTTGTGACTCTGTAGAAACAGCTACGTTGACATAAATAGGAGGGCAGACATTTGGAGGATTAAGGTCTAACCTCTTCAAAGAGGATAAGAACCTGCTAAAAAATCAGGAAACAACTTATGTTAGGTAATAACTCCATCTTTCTTTCATAACCACAATGCGCATCAACAAACAAAACGCATATACAAAACATTGATTAGACAAGTTCTTTGTTAACCCTAGAACCGGCAGACGGTACATAATGTACCAACACATTTGTAACGAGTGATTGTATTGAATATTTTACCCACTAAAAATCTTCCAATCTCAAAAAGACAAACACCATTGGAAAGGTAATGTTTCAAACTTTAATTTTTGTATTTACAATTTCTTTCTAAAACGTATATTTACATAAGTAATCATCGTTGCAGATTATTAGTTTTCTACAAATCAATCGGTGCCTGAAAATTCATACAAAACATAATGAAATAACTCAACTTTCGTCAATCTCTAAAGCCCGCCCAGTAGGTTTTCTTAGTTAAACCTATGTATCGATGGAATCATCACAATTTCCCCTATCCAAAACTTTCATCTAATCAAAAATCGGACAAATAGTTCTGAAGTTGTAAGGGGTTTTGTAGACCCTTGCAATTGGTCAGTTTTCCAACCAATAAACAGCGTTATTTTTTTCGCGTAATATCTGTGTGACCTCAATCGTTTTTTAGAGATATTTTGGTATCTTTGTAAACATATTGCTTCAAGCTAACTTTCCCTGAAAACCAAATATGCTATATTTGAACAGTTTATTGTGTAGGACCGTGGGAAAGTGACTGCTAAAACGTTCGAATCTGAAGCCTAACGGACTTTTACAACATGGCTAGACATAGGAGTTTGCGCGCGCATCTTGTACAGACGAGAGTTTTCTATATTTTTCTAACTTTTGTTATTCAAATAATTCTAAGTCAAACACTTTTATGAGTCAAGTACACGGTTCAGTTCTTTGATTTATTCTCGACACTTTGTTATAATAATATTTATTTTTCATATATTAGTAAAAATTACGTTTCTAACTTGGCATACTTTTGATAGCAGACTTGTAGTAGGAACATAAAAACTCGTGTTTTCAAAATAAGAAATTTGAAAATGTTAAATGTTTTTATACAGTTCTATTTAGAACTAAATTACGAAACTTTTTTACATTTATGGAAAAAATTACAAAAAATGTTTACTACTTTTTATGTAGACTTAAAGTTGAACTTTTATTTTTCGTAACTGAACATTTTTTGTTTCTTGAGCTAATAACTTTGTAAAGTTTACATCTATCATTTTTTTTACTGGCATATATAAATTTGTTGAACCTTTTTCTACAAAAAAGCTATAGAACACTTTTGGATTGGGGTTCATTTACTATTTTTGGCGAATTTTTGAATAAATGCTTGCACACGCCAAAAAATCCATTTTTGTTAAAGCTGCCGGTTCTAGGGTTAAGGGTGTGAAAACTTCACAAGTGACAGAGAATCTCCCTGATGACTTTTTAACCCTTCAACGTGTTTTGCCGTACGCGATACGCCGGGATTTTTTTTCCTTCGGTGCGTTTTGACGTATAGCGTACGCTCAGGAACATTTAATCAGATGCTTCCATCTAGCAGCTAAACTTGAAACTATCTCGAAACGATTTATATTACAGCATAATGTAGCATAATTGTAGACATTGTAGCATAATTATTGGCTGATTTAAAAAAAAACATACGATACTTCTGTTGAATTTCTTGATGAAATTAGTTCACCAGTACAACAGCTGTTTTACCATACAAGTTGTGACATTGTGTTTACTACGTTTTTGTTTACATTTGATCACTTGTAGTGTTTTTATGTTTGTTAGTTGATTGACTACGTTCGGAAATCATGTTTTGAATATTTAATATTGGTTTTATTAGTGTTTTCTTAGGTATGTGTTTTGTGATAAGACTAGGCCTACCAACTAAAACTAACTTTTGACTTTTATTTAAATATGTTATCACAAGTAAACTCATGTGTTATTGATGTTACCAAAAAGAATGTAATCTGATGTTTAATTTAGTAAAAGAATCATTAAAATATTCCAAAAAATAAGTTAGATACTAACATTTTTATACAAACATGTTTCATAACTCCTGAAAGCTTAAAAAAGTCCCGCAGCAGGGGGAGTTTCTCTCATAAAAAGTCAGACGTTGAAGGGTTAAATAGAAATTTTTACAACAATCCTTGTTAGAGATCAAACTGGGTGAGAGTAAGACAATATACCTACCTTTGATGACCCAACTAATTAAAACTCTGAATCTACAGTGGGCAGGTCAATTGCACCAAGTACAAGAGGATTAAATACAACAAAATTACTGCTTGGTCATGATGAATGCAAGATTTGAAAAATAAATCAACACTTACAGCAAAGAGCTACTCAATATACAGAACTGGAGGATGAAATACCGTAGTCATGAAGATTGGAGAAAAATATTGAGGAGCCTAGGACTCAATTTTGGCAGTACCACCTTAAGGGTCGGCTCTAGCTGTCGGCCATGTTGGCTGACACTCCATAAGACCAATGTTAAATTAAAACCCAAATTTTTATTTTATTTTTGATCAGAATATTATAAACGTTATGTAAACGTAAAATATTATAAATATTATGATATTTTAAAGCTATGGTCAATATGCATGCAAATGGCTTTTTAAAAACTAAGAAAAATATTTTATTTAATATTTATTAACAAATTAAAACATTGGTTTTTAATATTTTTGCATGTTGTCACTATTAATTATAGCGAAAAACTACCAAGCCATTCGCCTGAAGAATTTCGTCTCTAAGATTTAAGTATTTTTTTTAAAACGCTATTTGAACAATTGCGGGTTTTAAATGGATTTAGGCTGAGCAATGTCCGTGTAACCTACCGCCGCCATAGGGTGATTTTAAATATTTTTTACGTTGTAACTATTAATTATAGCGAAGAATTACCAAGGCATTCGGATGAAAAATTTTGTCCCCAAGAGTTTGGTATTTTTAAAAAAACGCTATTTGAATAATTGTGGGTATTAAATGGATTTAGGATGAGCAATGTCCGCGTAACCTACCGCCGCTATAGGGAGTCGTAGGTTGCTTTCTGTTTTACTAGAGCCGACCCATAAGGTACTATTCCATTGGAAGTGTCCACCATGGCAATTTTGACAGTAAGAGCCTATTTAATGTCTGACAGTAACTATAAGTTTATTTCAATGAAATTGCCAAACATAACAGAGCTCAATAACAAAAGCAAAATTCAGAATTAATTTATATAGCCTGCTATTATAACTTTTGAATTAAAAATGGACTGTAAAATCACACAGTCAAGTATAATTCCAAATATTTATTTATAAATCATAAAACAGGATGTTTTGTAACTTAGTAACTGATGGTATCTTACAAAAGGATGAAGGAGATACGTGTTTTGAATAATTTTTTCGTATAAAAGTTATGAAAATCTTTATTTTCATTGTAGAGAATGTCATAACTCCTTAAATAGCCTACTTATACTTAAAGTAATCTTAATGATCACTGAATAATTTTTTCAACATTATTTAGCAAAGAATGAGTAAGGGAATAATTTTACAAGCACTGAAACAATATTAACCAAAACCGTGAATACGGCAAGATCTACAATTGTTGAAATGTGGAAGTATAAGGATCCCTTGTGCACCTTCCCTGAAAGCACAGACCTCTGATTTAGTTGTATTCCAAACTTTTTGAATGACACTAAAACATAGAATATGTTCATTCTTGTTTTGTTTTTAAACCCGCTTGGCTTCTGATACCAACAATAATCACAAAAGCTAACAGACATTATTGCCAGATACATCACAAACATCACAGAGGTTGTTCCCAGACTAAATCATATTCTATGATAAATTATTATTTATTATTCTCTTTTACATTATAATAGTTATACAAAGACAGTTTTACATATAATTTCATGCATGTTGGTCTTGCTTGTCGATTTTAAAGTTATTCACGACTAAATCACAACATTCAATGATGCCACAGCTGCTGAGCAGTTCCAGCTAAATGGTTTAAGTTTAAAATAAACTGAAATAGTTGCAAACTCTCAGCCGTTACTGTCAACAACTACCGATGGACCATTCTAACCAAATAGTTGTACCTCTAGAGGAAGATTTATGAAATTAATGTTTAAATGTATATTTTTTGATCGTACATTAAATAATTTGTCGGTATTCCCTTTATTTTAACCTCAGGGCAAGATACAAGCAACAATAAAATATTTAAATAGCCACCAAATTATTTTAAATCACTTCAAGTACTATTCAGTCCAATAAATACACAATAAATGTACACATATTATGTACTACACAGCAAAAATACTATTAAATATATAAAAGCAGGGTATAGTCAAAATACCAAGCAACTACCTACTTTAAATATCTACGTCGAATCAAACAATAAAAACAAATTCAGCGGCTCAAAAGCTTACATTATTTACAATTAAACTGTATTTATTTACACAGTACTACTGTATTACTGCCAGCATGAATGCAATGATAAAAATATACATTAAGAGTTGATAAGTCGTACCTCTACTACCTTGCCTATGATGTGAAGGCTGATCTAGATCAGAATTCCCGTTGCTGGAGCTAGGCGTTGTAGCATAACACTGATTGTCAAAAAGCACGTTGTCAGAAGGCGGTGAAATGTCACCGCCGCTTCCGCCGTTACGATCCAACTCCAGGAATAAACCTCGGCCTTGATAGTCTCTCTGACTACGTCCTATTTCATGTGATGATCTTGAGCCTATTTAAAATATACATAAAGTTTGTTTGGTGCTGTAATTAAATAGAATAAAAAATTTTGAGAAGGAATTGTAACTAGACATAGAAAAAAACTCTGTGTAAAGATACAAGCTAAATAAAGAAAAGTGAGGAGCAGAGTGGCGCAGTGGTGAAACTTGCTTCTCCAGTTTGCTTACAGCTGAAACCTAGAACACTGTGAATATTCAAGCTTTGTTACTGACAATCGGTTTACTTACGTTACACACTGCTCCCCTATCTTTATTAGTCTAACTTGCATAAAGAAGAAAACAAACAAAAAATAAGCAAATATAATAGTAAAATCAATCTTGATCAATTTTAAACAATTTATTTACTTCAACAAACTTCAAGTTAAAAACAAAGTTATTGCTATAACAAAAACACTTTAAAAGCTTACCATACTATGGCAGTTACATTGCACCTCATACAAATAAGTAATAAATATACTAGTAATATTAAACATGAAATAACATTTACATTGAACATGCTATATGACCTGCACACAAAGAATATGTTGAAGTCAGGATTGGGGGACGCTAGTTTAGTTGGTAAAGTCAGTCAGCAACTTAGGTCTGCAACAAAGTCCAGACAAATTCTTAACCATTCCCACTTATTGATCAGATATATCCACTACACTTCATGGACTTATATCTGCTAGCTCCTATTTATAGAACAAGTAGGGTTAGAATTTGTTCTGTCTGCATAAGTTAAGGAAAGACATAATTAAATTAATTTGATCAAGTTGTCTAATTGTTGGAAAGATTTCAATGAAAAAAGAATATTCGCATTTATGTTTTTCAAAGTTAAATAAATCAATAATTTTTATTTTTCATATAAAAAATGTTTATTTTCACTTACCTATTGTTTGAATATTCCATCACAATATTTCCTAATATTTAAGTCTCATCACAGTGTTTGATTATAAAAATATCCGAAGCACAAATAAAGTTATTTACAAGGTCAGTTCCACTGTACTCATTGCTCAGAGATTAATTAAAAGTAAAAATAAATTCTTGTGTTCTGAACTGAGCTTAATTAACTTAAAGTAGGCTAAGTTAAGTTTTGATTACTGGAAGTTTAGTGTTGAAAGTTTTTTAGTCAGGATATTTTTATAGCTAAATATTCGACAACCAGTTAGTTATATTACTTAAGCCAGACAAAAAAGACAGCCTGTTTCTTCCAGTAGGTGATATTAACTTATTTTACAACTGTTCTGGAGAATTAGTGTTCCCGAACTTGGGACACATAAAATTAATAAATTACTCCAGGAAAGAATTAATTGAAAGTGGCTGGTGCTTGCATCTAGCTTCCAACTCCCAGGCGTGTTCTGCGGTGTGTATGTTTAAAGGTCTAGACACTACAGAGTGATACATTTTCAAATAGGCAGGAGTTTTGTACAGTCAAATAGTCTAAGAGCACTATTCTACAGTTGGCCAGGGTAGCCATTGTAAATTTACAGTTAGATTGTGTCTTTGAATGTATTGCTTATAAAATTTTAACGATTTGTATCTAATTTTGAAACCAAATATAGTTCTTCCAAATATGAACAATAAAAATGAGTTATTAATGTTGATTGAATTGTAATAAACTTTCTTAAAAAAACCAAGATCTTAAAATTGTTTTTTAAGTAATATTGTAAGCTGAATTACTAAAATATATAAATGTTAACTATTGTAAATCTGTCACTTTTTATATTCCTGAATGTCTTCAGTCAAATAGACTTCTTTTTGGGATAACATAAGATACCAAATTCCAAGCCTTTGACTTGTAGTCACAAAGTAAAATCACTCAAAATCAGACTGACTGCCTGTGAAAATTACTCTACTAGACCAAACGAATCAATCAATAAACAGGTCAAAATATATTCAATTACCATTCTAAATGAATTATTATTTACCGGTAGCTTAAAATAAATTTTACTTAAAAAAACAAACATGACTAGGAAAGATTATGAAGTTCTTTTTACTTATTTTAGAAACACAAATTAGTTACCTTGAGTTTTTAACAATGTGCCTAATTGACAGACAAGTAAACTACAAAAAACTAGTTTTGTATGTGCTAATACAAAATCAAGACCAATAA
This sequence comes from Philaenus spumarius, assembly GCA_018207615.1. Classification (NCBI taxonomy): domain Eukaryota; kingdom Metazoa; phylum Arthropoda; class Insecta; order Hemiptera; family Aphrophoridae; genus Philaenus; species Philaenus spumarius. Next base: position 94,046 of record JAGFPH010002465.1, on the reverse strand, counting down.
GGGGATAGACAGTAAATTAGAATATTGTGAATGTAATGTAAGATTAATATACTCATGTTTGAAGAGATCCATACTGAAAAATTTATTGCTATCAGTTTTTTTATATATATATATATATATATTCTCAGTTTTCCAAAGTGTTTTAACCGACATTTGTAACTTTTATAACTAATAAACAAACATAATTTGATTTGACAATATTTTTTCCTTACACCCTTTAAAATATTTTCAGGTCAAACGGCTTATTCCTTGTAATACAGAATATCTTCAATATCTGCGGTACTACTAAAAAAACAGTAAGTTTATTCTGCAAAACCGAACCCGTTTTCTAACTTTAAATGTCAGAAATTATGACTGAAACTTCCCATAACCTTTAATAACTCTTTGCAACTCTTAATCTGAAATTTATTAGTAGATCATTTTATAAATATTGTCACCGACTATAAACCTTGAACCATGATACAGTAGAACGTCGATAATCCAAACATCAATAATCCGAAACGTCAAAACGTTAGTATTTTCACTGTCGCGCTAATAAGCTGCTTTAGCACTAGCAGTAAACATACAGAAAATTCATTAATTTCTTTTTGTGTAATCATTATAACAGTGTGTCGTACATACCGTAGTGTACTATACAGAATTTTTAATTTTGTTTAGTTTGCGTTAACTATAATGTACAAGTGAACTTTTAACAGTGTACTGTACTGTAATTGAGAGTTACAAGTGTAATCATGTTAGCCCTACTGTGTACGTGCAGGTTCTTCTAAATCATAATATGTAAGGTGTCTTACATTTTGTATTGTAATTACATTACTGCTTGTACTCTTTAACCACTTTAATCGATTAAAGGGCTTATATTTTATTCTAAATGGCATTTTCTTGGTTTTTTTCAAAAATCCGAACAAATTGATAATCCGAACCCCCTCGGTCCCAATTAGTTCGGATTTTCGACGCTCTACTGTAGGTTGGTAATCTTTTTTACACTGAGCAAAACTGCAACAGTCTATTAATTGAAGAATAAGCGTATCTGGCATTTCCGAAGGGGATCAATTGACCAGGATGCAGTCTCTTGGTAGAAAACTCACCAACTAGACCGCGTGTGTGGTTCCTCTCAATATACCCGTTTTACGTTGAATATATATCATGTAAATAGGAAGAGCCAGTAGGGTTTGTGTTTGTGTAAGATAAATAATGTACCGATAAATAAAAGACCGACATTTGAAAGAAACTTTTTTCCCAGACCTTCGCGCCTGATAGCTTCAGAGTTGAAAAGGACCAAGGAGTTGCTAAGCGAAGGCCTAGCGTCACATAATCTTTAGTAATACAATAGAGTCCCGATAATCCGAACTAATTGGGATCGAACACTGTTTGGTTTAGCAAGAATTCGGAATAGGCGGATTCCATAAATAATTTCAACGTATTGACATGTTAACGGGTAAATATTGTGCGGGGACATGCGCTAATGTCAGCTCTATACAGCGTTGATCAGCTTATGAAAAGTCGGAAAGGAAATGCATTTCCTTCAATGACTCATAGCGCCGAGACATTACCTACCCCTCTCCCTCCCACGTTTCAAACATATTATTATGAATCACTGCACAGAGCACTAGTCTAGTCATATCTAGTTCAGTGCTTACTCTAAGGACTTTGATAAACTGTGTGCGCTTATTGCAAATTTATTGTAAATCTTTGTTCCGTGAGTGTTGAGTCACTGTGCCTTTTTTATTTATGTTCGTAGTCCTTAACGTCAACTGTTAATCATTAAACATGGCAAGTAAACGAAGTCATTCTTCGTGTACTTTAAAAGAAACACTTGAATTTAATTTTAAAACTCTAATTAACTATTTTGTATAACAATAAATGTAAATTTTTTCACTAACATCCTTTTAATTTCTCCTGTTTTTTAAATTTAAAAAAGTCGGTATTTTTTCTGAACTCTGTTCGGAATAGGCGTATTTTTGGATTAGCGGCTCTACGGTACTGTTCTCTTTTTCAAAATTATTGGTTGATCGTCACACAAATTATGTCGGCAAATAAATGAAGCATTAATAATTTTGTCTTACTAGCAAACTATTTTACTTTGCTTGGATTCAGTTAAAAATTAAAGCTAAGAATTTTACTCGAATCGGTGATATTGTGTTTTACTCAATAATAAAGGCATCAATTTAATTAAACTTTCAAGTTCAAAATCCACAATCAGGTAATGGTACATAATTGATAATAAATTCTAACTATTTTTATTAATAGTAGTTCAAGTAGTAAAATATTCAACAAATTTTATATCATAGATACAAAAAAAACAATGCTCTAAAAGCAAAAAGAAACACAGTCAAAGTGTGTTTTTTTAAATAAAAATGACTTAAACAATGTTATTAATAAAGGATTATACTCTACTTTGGGGATAATACAAACAATCAGAAAACATTAATCATGCTCAGTGCAGGGGAAGTGACACACCACACAGTTAAGTAAATATACTGACCTGAGAAGCGACTGCCCTTATGACGTGATATGTTTTCAGGTTCTGAGAGAACGTGTCTGCTGGTGTTGTTGTTAGCCGCACTGTTGCCATGGTGATTGTAATGATGGTTGTAATAGTTGTACCTACGACGGGTCATTTCAGGACTAGTGACTGGACTTTCCAGAGAAGGCATTGGTTTTAGCATCCGTTTAAGTGTGTTTGAATCTACGCTCATACCACCACCTAGATAACAGAGAGGCATAAAACTGATCTTCCAGGGTTATTTTGCAAGTATGGTCCGTTTTTCAAAAACTAGTTCAAAAAAACTAGTTATAGGTTAAAAAACTTGTAAAAACTAGATTCCTTAAACAAATTAATTTAAATTTGATGAAGTTATTTTTGTATACAATTTCCTTGTTTGTTTAAACACTTATAATAGCATTCTGTGAATTTTAGTGCCCATCATAGAAATCAGTCGTCTGTGAAGGCAACCAGGATTCAATTATGTTTTCACTTCTTCGGCCATATCAACTTGTTGATCGCTGAAAAACTCCTGCACGGAATGGAACAGATGCAAGAACCAGAGTACTGTACATTGGGAGGTTTAATTGCTTCTACTCAAGATACGTGATGCATTCTTGAGTTTGAGCAGCGGAATGAGGCTGTGCAACGTCATACAGGAACAAAACTCCAGATGAAAGTAGGCTTCATCACTTATTCTGTATTTTATGTCAATGATTTCTCAAAGTTACGCAGTGAACATCAGCACGTATCTGAGTTTATTGTTATCCCTCTAGGCAATAAACTACTAACAGTACTGTACATTGGGAGGTTTAATTGCTTCTACCTCTAGACGAAGGTATGTTCGGTCGAGATTAGCAAATGATTTTGAAAATTTTCGTGCACTCCGAAATAAAACTAAACAATCTATCAGAAATGCAAAGTTAAGATATTCACACGATCTATTTAAATCCTGTAAGACACCTACTGAAACGTGGTCTTTTGTGCGTAAACTAGGCATACATTCTTCAGTTGTACATACGTCAGGTAATGTCGGTGTGGCCCTTGATGACCTGAACTCTTACTTCATTTCCAGTTTTAGTAGCGCTGTTTCTGACTCTGAAACAGTCTGTAAATATTATTCTTCTCTGCCAGCTCCTGCTTATGAACCTTTCTATTTCAGACACGTGTTTGATGAAGACATTTTGAAAGCGGTACGTAGAGTCACTTCTCAAGCGAAAGGCATTGACCAAATTTCAATCCTTTTAATTAAAAAAGTACTGTTTGTGATTACTCCAATAATAGCTGATATCTTTAATTTCTCTCTTCAAAATTATGTTTTTCCAAAATTATGGCGCTTGGCGCTTGTTAAACCTCTAGCAAAAAGACCTGGCCCTTCCGATCCTGCTGATTATCGGCCCATTAGTCTGCTCTGTGTACTCTCCAAAATTTTGGAGCGGCTTGTTTATGATCAAGTAATTGAATTCATGAAAACTAATAATCTTTATGACGAGTTTCAATCAGGTTTCAGGCAAGGATACAGCACAACAACAGCCCTTTTAAAAATTACAGATGACATTAGGTATGCAATGGACCGGAAGGAAGTCACGTTTCTGACACTATTTGACTATAGCAAAGCTTTTGATTCGGTTATACACGACATTTTGATTAGCAAACTCAAAAGTTTAAATTTCTCATCACCTTCCTTAAGATGGTTTAAGGCATTCCTTAGCAAAAAACAACAGTGTGTTCTTGGGCCGAATAACTCCCGTTCAGGCTGGTTAGAAGTACAAAGAGGGGTCCCGCAGGGATCTGTTTTGGGACCTCTGCTTTTTTCTCTATATATACATGACATTTCTTCAAATTTTAATAATTGCAGACGATCTTCAGATGTATAAACACTGTGAGGTTCCCAATATAGAGGAATGCGTAAGCCTTATAAACAAAGATATTATTTCACTGACTGTTTGGTCAGCTCGTCATGGTCTCAAGATTAATGAAGGGAAAACGCAGGCAATTATAATCGGCTACCCACGTTTATTAAAGAATATTGATTTTCGATCTGTGCCTAATATAAAGGTTAATAATATTAACTTAGAATTTAAGGATGAAGTCAAAAATCTTGGTATTTTATTCAATAGAACGCTTACTTGGTCAAACCATGTGGACAATGTCTGCAACAAGGTCTTTTCCTCGCTAAGACAGTTGAGACGCTACAAAATGCTGATTCCCACTAAGGTGAGAGCTCTGCTTGTCGAGTCACTTCTTTTTCCTATATTTGATTATGGTTGTGTCGTTTACAGTGACTTGAAGGCAGAGGTAGCATTAAGGCTCCAGCGGGCACAAAATGCATGTATCCGGTTTATTTTCTCCATAGGTTTTGGTCAACATGTTACTCCTTTTTATAACCAATTGAAATGGCTTAAGCTTTGTTATCGAAGAGATCTTGCTTTGTTGACTGTATTATATAAGTATTTTAAAACTAATTCTCCGTGTTATTTTTCTACATTTTTTAATTTTATGTCTGATATACATAGTGTCAATACACGTTCGGCTTCTAGAATTCTCCAAATTCCCCTCCACCGTACATCCATCTTCAACAAATCCTTTGCAGTTTCAGGTTGCAGATTGTGGAATTCAGTTGTTGCCCGGGTAAGGGAGGGTTCAGGTCTATCGGAGTTTAGATTGAATGATAGGGGGCAGTTTTTGGCCAGGCAACGAGAGAGTGTTTTATTTCCTGGTAATACTTTCTTTTTTCTTTTTTATGTTTGATTTACTCCAATTAATTTGATGTAATATGAATATTTTCATGTTGTATAAAATAATTTCTTTATTACTGGTCTTTTACGTTCATCGAGGCACTGAAGTTTGTGGTTGTTTTTAGTTTTGTAATTTAAATTTAAAGTTTTTCTTTGTTATTAAAAATTAAAGTTATTTCATTAAAATTTTGCGTAGTTTTATAGATACAGTAGACTCCCGATTATCCGCGATAATGGGTGGCTGAACTTCTGTGTATAATCGAAATCGCGGATAATTCGAAACTAACCTAAAATGCCCTAGAAATAGTTCAAAATGACCGTAAAACTAAAATAAGTGCTTAATTAATCTTTACAAAAGGGTCCGGTAATAACAATTAATTTAAATATATACAGTATTACGTACCTTTATATGTTGGAAAATATACGTAGTATCGCATTTGGGTTAGGCCTATTTTACATATTTAATTTGTATTTTTTTGGCGATCGCGGTATTTTTTGGCGATCGCGGTTAAGCCGCAACGCGGGTAATCCACTCGTGGATAATCGGGGTTCTACTGTATGTATAGTATCTATTGTGTGTATATGTGTGTGTATGTATGGATGTAGGCATATGTATGTATGTAGGCATGTGTATGTAGGCCTATGTGTGTATTTCGCGGATATTTTATTTATGATTTACCTATTTAATTTGTAGCATAAGTCATGTTAGTTTATATTATTCTTTATATTTATAATTTTATTATATTTATAATTTTGTTATTATTGTCTTTATTATAATTTTGTTATAAATTTTGTAATTATTTATGTATTTTGTTGATGGGTTCAGTAGAAGGGGCTTCATAGCCTCGACTGCGCCCAAATAAAGGCGATAAACAAACAAACAAACAAACAAGATACGTGATGCATTCTTGAGTTTGAGCAGCAGAATGAGGCTGTGGAATGTCATACAGAAACAAAACTCCAGATGAAAGTAGGCTTCATCACTTATTCTGTATGTTATGTCAATGATTTCTCAAAGTTATGCAGTAAACATCAGCACGTATCTGAGTTTATTGTTATCCCTGTAGGCAATAAACTACTAACAGTACAGTACTCAATGCCTATTACAAAACATGGTTGCCATAATTTTGAATGTTGTTCAGCTTTTACTTTGAATAGAGATGTCTTGCACTACCATTCCAGTGACTGCCACTTTGTTTCTAGAGTCATGTGAGGCAGCCATGTCTCATGAAACAATTATTTTCCTTCCTCATTGTATAGGCTACAAAATTTCAAAATGCCAGCAATTTTATGTTTTGTTTTTTAGTCCTCAGAATTAAAATGCAAGTTTTCACTAAAAAACTGACCTTAAAATTTGTGGAAATTTCAATGACAAAGTGAGTAGAAATTATTGTGACATGCTTATTTTCATGAAGTTCGACATCAATTGCACGTACCAAATGTCCGTGGTTCATTATGAACATTATCCCATTAGTTCTTGGATGATCTAACCCATTTTTTGCTCTTTTCTGTCACTCATTTCATTGGGGCTGTTCACTTTGCATATTTTGCGATGAATATCTGCTGCTGACATATTCCATATTTGTATATTTGTATATATGTATATTGTATACATCAATCTTTTTAAAACTTTACACACCCCACAATAAAGGATTTAAAAAAATGTTCCGTGAAAATTTTTGCAGAACAACACTTGCAGAAACAAAATAGTGGAATAATGAAACATTTATTAATTTTCTCCCTCTGTAAGTAGGAATTTAAATTGTACCTTACTGATTTTGTAATAAAAACTAAATTATTAAATTAAATTAAATTGCTGTAGATTTTTTTAAATATTTTTATTGTCACATTCTAATGATCTAAGGAATTTTTATTTTTTTATGATCTAATAAGCTAACTTTTTTTAGTTTTTATAGAGTTTATTCATAGGACGTGTAGATGGTCATAATTTGCTGTACAGCTTTATATCATTTTCTTTTAAAATTGTTTATGTTTATCACATAAATATGGATAACAGCTAATTACTTTATATCTTGTTGGTGTTTTATATTTATTGCTAGCCCACATTAACCATTTGTTAATTAATTATCTACTCCTATCATTATATACATATGTAGTTTCTATTTTGTTATAGTTCTATTTTGTATTATAGTTTGTATGTGTATATAAATAATTTAATATTAAACTATTCATAAAGTATATGTTTTGACTGTAATGTGTTGATGAAAACGTGTTTTGTATTAATAAATCGCTTAAAAATACTTGGTTTATAAATACAGTATTTACAATAATGCAACACCTTTTCTAAATGCAGTAAAATAATAATAATTATTATTAAATAAAAATATTAAAATATTATAAACCTGTTATTTTGTAACAATAAACATAAATATGCATATTAAAACCAATTGAAAAAACATGTAAATTAACTGTTAAAATCTACACTAAAGATCTTATAGAGTAAAAACTAAACCAAGGGCCATTTAATACATATAAACATATATTCCGAGCACTATATGTAAACAAGGTCACTGAGAATGCTGGTCTGAAGTGAGACGAGCCACTATGCATGGACTGCCCAAGTTTTAAGCATGGCGCTGTCAAAATTTATCCAGTCACATCAAGGAGCATAAAGGGTAAAGAAGCACGCAAAATTTCAACTCCATATCATTTACCAAGAAAACAATATGCTTTTATTCTTAAAACCAAACAATGGAGGCTAGATAAAAATCAAAGCATTTAGGAAATAATTTCGTAGAAACTATTTTCTTCATTTTTGCATATATAATCATATCATGAATTCCTGGAATTTTTTAAAACAGTCTTTATATAGAAGATAGATAAAAGAAAAAAATTCAACTTACCAGTCCTGACTTCTTCTTTCCCCATCTTATTGTTGTTGTTATTATTTCCAGACCGTCCACGGTTGTTGTTATTCATATTGTTGATGTTATTATTGTTGTTAGCCGCTCGTAGCTCTGCTTCTCTTACCATATCAGTGCCTTCTGTATAGTCAGTACTTCCTATAGCTTTGTGTAACTGAGCAGGTTGTAAAGGTGTATCTCTATCTTTGTTCAACCTTGGTGTACAGGTACCTGTAGTCATCTTTCCAGTAGTGGTAGTACCTCCACCTGCCTGTACTCCTTCACTTTTACTAGTCTCCTGTCCCTAGTAGGGAAGAGACAATGGTATTACTGAACACATTTATTATGGTGTGTTAAAAAGTCCCCTTAACTCACTTCTTTAAAATTAACTTTTGTATAAATCTTGTGGTGCATAGCAGGACATCTTTATTAATAAATATTACAATGATTTTCGAGAGTATAGAGAGAAGGGAGTTAAAATTTGTATCATTTAGTTTGTTTTTTAATAAGCTTTATAGCCACTTGACCTATATTTATGTAAAATATTTGTATCCCCTGCATCCCCCTCTATATCCCCAAAACCATATAGGATCAGATTGTTCTTAAATATGTCCTGTTGTGCATCACAAGATATGGTGTCCGTTGGGCCACCATTGGGATCTCCAAAAGTACAAGATCTACAGCAAACTTTAAATGAGGGACTTCACCTACTTTTTAGTGACCATTACAAATATGAATTTGAAATTTCAAAAATTTGCCGCCATTTTCCAATATGACTGACATCTTTTAAATTTCTTATGGAACACTCTGTATTTTATGATTATTTCGTGTTTTAAAAGTTATTTTAGATTTTTTTTTTTTTTTTGCTCTTGGTATATTTGATACAGTACGACTATCACCGTTTAAAGTTAGAGGGGTATAAAGTTATAAACACACCCTAACTAAATGGATAATATTTTGATGTAGAAACGTTATGAACCAATGCTCTTAACACTAATAAAGCATTTTTTTGCTTTATAAACATAGGGTTTTTGTTATTTTTTTAAAACTATAATACAGAGGAATTAAGTGACAAAACTACATGAAAAATTAAGTTGATAAAATAGTTAACATATGTTAAATATCAGCTGCCTCATAATCCAGAATTCAGTAAAGTCCAAAATCATCATAAAACATATGGTGTTCCATAAAAAATTTGAAAATTGGCCACCATTTTAGAATAAAAAACAATAAAAACTGTATTTTAAAATGAGCCCAATAAACAGAGAGTGTTATGTTTTGGGATATGTAATAAAGATATATTTTAGTACATTAGTTATTAGAGTTAGTGTTTTGTATGTAAAAGTATTAACCAGTAAAACAGACCAGGAAGTATAGTATAAATACGGAAATTGTAGCAAGTTCGTTAAACGCGGAACACGGAACTCGTGTTGCTATGGTTTGTTTTGGAGATGTCAACAGGAAGCTAGACGGGTTATAAAGTATAATCCGAAGCTAGAATCTGGGCCAGAGGATTGTGTTCGATGGGCCAGAGTGGGTTGGTCGAGAGGCCAGTCTGTTGTTAGTGTGTTGGGCCGAAAGTTGGGCCAGTTCGTCGTGCAAAGTGCAGCCAGGAAATCGAGACAGGGAAATCAGCTCGAAGTTTGGACCATCGAGATCTCAAGTGAAGGAGATACCTGTGAAGACTACACACTGAGTGAGCAAAGCAAAGTATTTTGGTCTATTTGTTAAAGTCACGTTGTATTCAGAGTTTTGGGGTTATTAACATAAAAGTAACACGCTTTAGTTGCCAGATACTGTAATCCAGTTTGTCTTATGAAGGTCAATACCTAGTAAAAGAGATGTATGTAGTATAAGTGCAGGCTAATGTATCAAACCGTATATATTTGTATTATTGTATTGTGTGAGTAAATATAGAGAAATAAGTATTACTACTGGACCACTGGATTGTTATTATTTATCTGTCCCTTTGTTACTAACATATTAAATTAGAGTTTGAACCCGGGTAATAAGGGTAGTAGTAATTTCTTACCCCTAATAAGAGATTTCGTTAAACAACAATTTGAACAATGAGAATCAACAGCCAGGGTTTTACTAGTGCCGGAACGCACCGGTACACCGTTCCAGTATTGCTTTTACTTAATTTATTTTTTATATTTTGTGTTAACGTTGCACTGCACCATCCACTCCCTCAATCACACTCGGTACAGAATTTTACATCCGCCAATCTCCAATCAAAAATCCTCAAGATATCCCTACACTACTGTACGTTGCGAACATGCGAGCCAACTCATAGGCGTCACATGGACTATTGTTTTGAGGGGGCACAACCAGTCAACGGCTGATCCAAAAGTTTGATTGGGGGAGACAAAATAGGGAACACCCCCAGGCTAGAAAAAATTTGGGATTTGATAATGTAAAACAGCTTTTAACATTACAATTTTAATTTTGACTCATTAACTGTTAAAGGAAAATCGGGAATGGTTAAACTGGTCCGACAGTCAATATTTTGAGGTTAAACTGGTCTGAAGGTTAGCGCCAGGGCTGAGAGACGCTGGCCCGATAGTACAAAATCAAAACAAAGTCTCAATTTAAGATAGTTCTATCCACCATTAAAGCAATATGACCTTTAAAATAATTAAATAAATAATTGAATAGGTTAGGTTACGTTTCTGCAGCAAATTTCAGTAGAAGTTGAAGGTTTATTCTTTTAGCGTTGCTCAAGTTTTGTTTTATGCATGTGACATCATCTCTGGTGATATTGTCAGTCACGGGATCGGGAGCAAACGCAGTCTCTGTTCTGATCAATTTAGCAGGTGGTTTTCTAATAAAAATGTATTCCTACTTAGATTGGAACACGGTTCGTGGCTTTGTACAGCCGCTGTCTATAACAAAATTTCATCCTCATCATCTGTGAATAGATTCTGTGAATAGATGCGCCAAACTTCTTCTATAAAATCGCTACTTCTGACCAGATTGAGTCCTGTCACCTTTTGAGTATTTAAATTCCTCATAAACTACTAATTTAAATCTCCTTTCACTGAACATGGAATACATTGCAACGCACTAAACACTTGTACGAGTACAGTAGGCTCAAGCCATCTGCGCACGCATCAACCAATATACTAGCCATCCTGCTGACATTCTACCAGTGTACCGCGTCCAACTGTACAAATTTTAATCTTCCAAATATGACATGAAAAATATAACCTGCAGGGAAGTTTTTTGTTTCTTGGTCAGGAAAATTTCACCAGCGAAAAAGTTTTAGATTATACAATGAACTAAAATTTGATTTAAAAACATTTTTGTAGGAGCACTGTGTCAGCCCCAATCATGGTTTGAATACAAGTCAAAATATTGCGTGAAACTGCCCAGCTTTGTTTGTTGGGCTGCCCGGTCATGGACTTTGTCAATGTATTTTTTCACATAAACTTAGCAAAAATATCATACCGTACATAGCTTGTAATAACAATTTTTACTACATATTACACTAATATCTTGATTTTTGTATGCTGACTTGTAATAAAACTCCACTCCGGCATGGCGGATGTTTTTAGAAATGTACCCTCCCCTCGCCTCAAGCCCACCCGCCTGCTCTGAAGCCCACGCACCCAGTTGGCTTGGGCCTATTGTACTACACTATGCTGCGAGTGTAAGAGAACTGAACTGAATCTGAGATTAAGATAAATTCACTGGTTGGGGGATGGGGGTTAGCAACCTTATTGTCATGAAATCCCACAACTACCTGCCTACTGCCAATCAGACCAGTTTAACCCCGACCCTTCTCTACAGAACAAAAATACTATCGGACCAGTTTAGTATAGCCCGGAAAATCTGTGTTATGTTATGTTTTCCTTTACGAATAATGCATTTAATATTAGGATTGAGACAGTCCAAGGCTCACTTCCTTGTAGTTTTCTTCATTCAAAATATTTCAAATGAGAAAATTTTAATAAATCGTTCAATTGAAATAAAATTATTTTAATATGCAAAAATACTAATAGCATTTATGGGAGTATGGGTTGAAATCAATTATGTGTATTCATAATTTGTATAAGAAAACAAAACTCATTGGTATACTTTTTCTTACACAAACCAAAGAACCTTAAATTACACAATCATATCCTTCGGAGAAAGTAATACTAAACAATTTTATCATTCGTTGTACTTAAAATCCGTTGTAATGTTTATTTATTTACAATTAAGAATAACATTGAAGCCAAATTAAGTTTCATAATTGAACATTGTTGCTACAATTCTTATATTTTATAAAATAATCTTTATGCACACATTAATAGAGCATAAGAATTCTTTCAGTTCGTTTAAAAAATCTTCCAACTAGGGCACTTAGTTTTTTGTAAACTAGTTTACGGACTGCTGAGTGAAACAGCTGGAAGGCTGGGGAGGGGTTGTCGCATATTATTACAAATCTTCTATATGAATTAAAGAATAAAATGACGTAGACTACTTCATTCAGTCTGTAAATTTAGCCAAATGATATCTCATTTGTAATAACGATTAAATTGGAAAATAATTTTAACATTAACCTTAATAATATAAAATAAACATCTTAGTTAAAACATCTTGTCATAAACGACTTATAAAAAGAGGAAGAACTTTACAAAATATTAGACATTAAATTATTTGTGTATTCGCCACAAACATAAACTAATTTTAAATTTAACTACTGCACAATGTTGGGGAGGCACGTGCCCCCCCCCCCGTTTTACTCCTATGAGAAAATTACAGTAAAGTCTCCCACATTCTCCTTAATCTCGGAATCGAAATGGGACAACTTGGGAGCACCAGTAACCTGTTTTCCAGCCTTGAGAAATGCCTTTTATCTTCCACGAGCGCTGCAAATGACTAAAAATAAGATACAAAAGATTCAGAGTCAAGGCGGCCGAAAAGTTTAAATACCAGTGATACTTAAACTTTTATATTAACTTTTTTGGCATGAAAAAGTTTACAATAGTTTATAACATATTGATGAGATTATTATAATCAAAATAAGACCAAACATGATATAATTTGGTCAACATTTAGTGATTAAAATGTAAACCTATAGAATAACTCATTTAATTTCACAATTAATTAATTTTTAATAAATATCCCAAATGAGAGCACAACACGGAATACATACAAACAAAGGCTGAACACTGACAAACACCATCACAAATACCAGGTCAAAAGGCTCCCTGAAAGAGGAAAATATTAAGTATGTAAATTACCTGAACACCGGCCGTACAGCAATTTAGCAAGTTGTCTATTTGCCTTTACTGTACTCAACGAAATGTGACTGCACCTGAGCTCGTGTGTGCATGCGCCCGGTACATGCCACCTCTTGCGAAACTAAAAAGTGGCTAGTCGCTTTAACATTGCCATTGTGATTTTGTTTACTTTTTAGTGTCGCTAGAATAATTCACTAACAAGCGTCTGTGTAATTTTTTTTCTATAAGAAAAGTTGTTTTTTTATATAGGTACATAAAGTGTGTTTAGGTTTACTGTCTTTGACTTAGAATTTAAATTTCTGATAGGGGCTATTGACTGTATAAGAAACCTTTTGCCAAGTTTTTGCTTATAGTATGTGTCTCTAAAATTTACTATGTGCTACATACAAGTACAAAAATAGTTAGGCCTATATACATGTGTATTTTTCTTATAAAAGTAAGAATACTATCTGCACCTTTAAACTCGCCAAAGATACGTAAAGTAGGGGTTTTAGAAGTTAAAATTTTAAAAAGTGCAAATTTCCTTCACTTCTGACTACTGCCGGCAGTGTTCCAGTACTGGAAAAATTACGAGTAAACCCCTCTCAACAGCTGATATTGAATATCCTGTTATCAACATCATTTATAAAATGTGACAAATTTGTAGTTTTGCCAATTAATTCCTCTGAATTAAGATTTTTTAAATTAACAGAAAGTGTTATTTGTTGATTTTCAAAAGTTATTTGTTTGTCTAAAAAATGCTTTATTTGTGTATCTTGTGCTGAGTTAGGATGTTTTTGAAACTTTATACTACTCCTCTAACTTTTAAATGATTAGTCTATATATATAAAATTCAATGTATGTCCGTCTGTTTGTATGTTTGTCCTTTATGCGTTACCAAACCGTCCATCCGATTGCTTTGAAATTTTGCATAGTAACACAGGTTAACCCTGGGAAGGCTTTAGGCCATTTACCGAAGTCCTAGGACATTAGGGCTACGCCCCAGTGGCCCTCAAAGTTTCAATGTTAATCTTATGGAGGGTCAATCTTAAGGAAGAAGAAGAAAAATTTCTTTTGATTTTATCAGGGGCACAAAAAACAGCTGTTCGTATGAAAAGCTTAAAACAGCTGATTTTGATCAACAACTGATTTGGATCAAAAACTGAATATAATTTTATGTTAGGCCTACAATGAACTAAAACACCAATTATTGGGCTAATTATTTAAGATATATAAAAGCCAAATACCACTCACTGACTGAACACTTAAAAAGAATACAATTACGTTAAAAAGACTGAAAATACCAACCACCACGGGCAACGCCGTACGGGTCAGCTAGTAGTATATAAAAAAAATACCAAGAACAAAAAAGTCTTGAAATAACTTTTTTTGGAAAACCCAAAATCATAATAAAATACAGGCCGTTTCATTTGCTTGTCTCAACCTTGGTCCCAAAATGATTTCACTATTAGCTACAAAATATTTTGCAAATATTGAGTTAACGAAAAGAATGCTGTATGTGTCATTGTACTTATCCATAAGGTATTTTACAACTATAAAAGTGGAAATTCAAAAGTTCACCGCCATATTGGAAAATGGAGGCAAATTTTTCAATTAAAAATTCATATTTTCACTGTCACTAAAAAGTAGGTAAAATCCCCCAATTAAAGTTTGCTGTATATCTTGTATTTTTTAAATCCCAATGATGTCCCAGTTAAAATGGACACCCTGAATACAATTTCTGTTCATTTATTTTAATCTTTATTTATTAAACCTCCAGGAGAAGTTACAGGGAACACCTAATATAAACATATGAACACTAGACACTACTGTTTGTTATTATTGATTATACAGTCATTTGACATCATTATTTGTATGTTAAAACCAAGACACGACATTTTGTGAATATTAATCAACACCTATTTTCAAGTGACTAAAACTACTTGGACATAAGCCTAGAGTTGTAGCTCCATGTTAAAGAAAAGTATAATAATTAAACTAAATTATATCACTAGCCTTAAACAAGTAACATAGATCATCTCAAAGCTAACAGAGGAAAAAATAGAAATATCACACACACACACACAAAATACTAACTCAATATTCACTTCTGGAAATATTTACATCCTTCAAAATTACAAGTTTTTTATTTTAGCATCATTTTGTACAGCTTCAGATAAATGTTAACTAAAACCCAGTGGTGGCTCATGCTAAAGGTTCACTGAACTCCCAACAGGGGCGGCTCCAGGGGGGGGGCCATGGGGGCCAAACCCCCCCCTTTACCCCCCCCCCCCGAGAGCTCAGAATTTTTTTTTTCGTATTTCAAATGCATCCATGTGTATATAATATTATTTATGAACCAATATCGGAAAAGCCATTTAGAAACAAGATTAGCAAAGACGAAACTTAATTCTTTATTTCTATATCATATTCACTTATATACAGGCAGACCTCGTTATAATCTACTTCATTAGATTTGAAGAAAGCTTCTGATGTGATTCTTGACACCATTTCTGTTTTACAATCAAAACGAAAAGAATGTGATGTTGTATTTGCAAATATTTTTATTGAAGTGAGAAATTTATGTTCGGATTTAGAAGTTGATGTAAAAATGCCTCGATTAGCTGGGGTCCAAAGAAATCAACCAAAATATGCAACATCTGATCTGGAGGATTTCTTTAAAAAAATCCATATACATTCCTCTCCTAGACAACATTGTTCTTGACCTTAAGTCTCGTTTTCCTAAGGACACAGTAGAATGTTTCGGACTTCAACTGCTAATGCCAACAAGCATTGTGAGAGAACCTGGGCCACCTCACCAGTCTGAGCCGATACAAGAGAAACTATGTGCACTGACGAACAAATTTTCACCGATAATCGGTCTAGAAAGCAGTCAAGTCCAAGTCCAAGCTGAATTCGACTTATGGAAAGCTAAATGGATTAGAGAAAAACCGGCTGGTGTAAAACTGCGGAATACAGCACTTGATGCATTAGAAGCTTGCGATTATTTTCCAGCAATAAATTCTTTATTAAAGATATTGTGTACTTTGCCAGTAAGTGTAGCGTCTGCTGAAAGATCATTCTCCACGCTGCGTCGGCTGAAGACGTGGTTAAGGTCGAGGATGGGTGAAGAAAGACTAAGTGGACTATGTTTACTTCATACACACTGAGATGTAGAGGTAGATGTTAACAAAGTTAATTATTGATAGGTTTGCAACGTCTGGTAACAGAAGGTTGGATTTTGTTATTTAATTTGGAAATCATCGCAATTAAATAATTTAACTTATTGTGATGCAAGAACACGTCAATTATTTAACTCTTAATTCTCCATTATCAATACATATCATTATTCATTTTCATCTTATGACATGCACCAGCCTCACGACCATGCCCGATGACATCGCAACACGCTACTGGGAGGCTCGTCGTCTAATGGCCGAACTGCCAAGGACGGATGGCGTTGGATAAAGTAAAGTAAGTAAGTATTATTCATTTTCATATTTAAATTTTCAATTCAACCAAATCAATAATTTTATTTATAAGCTTGTATATATAACTGAATCTTAGTTTTTTAAGGTTAGTTTTTATGTTTATTGATATAATTTTATTTTGTATGTTTATGAATATAATTTTTTTATGCCTATGAATGTATTTTTTATGTTATTTTTTAGGCTTACAAAGTTAGTTAAATTGTTTTATTTTATTCATAAAATGTTGAAACTTATTTCGTTATTAAGATGAAAACATTACTTGTGGCATAAATAAAACATTGAACGTTTATTCTGAAAGTGATACTTATTTCCTGTTTGTGTGGATTGAAATAGTTTCATAACTACCCAGACCATAGAGTAAGTAATTGATCTGTTAAAATACTTTCCAGCATTCTATATTTCGAACGATAACATATTAGGCTGAACTAAACGTTCAATCATAACAAAGTTGAAGTACATTTATGTTACAGTAATATATAAACCAACATTCTTTAATCATGAAATTATTTAAATCTATAACAAAATGTTAATAAAATCATTTGGGGGGGGGGGGGGTGACTAAAAGTTCCAACCAAACTTTCCCGTACATGGCCCCCCCCGAGAAACTGTCCTGGAGCCGCCCCTGACTCCCAAGCAATTTGCTTTAATACAATAATATTTTAACGACTGCAACTATATAGTTCTGAGTTTCGTAAATCTAATAATATAGAGTGGAAAGTTGGTAAAGTATGACAGCAAATTACAATGAGCGGCTCTAAGAAGCGTTGCATACATTGGCGAGTGCAACTCAAACAATGAACCTCCTCACTTAGGCGCTGGGATAGGAGAAAGTGAAGGAATTGCCAGTAAGACATTGTTTGTCACTTTAGTTTAGATACAGCGACTCCCGACTCCACCCAAAGATAACCGAAGCTCCTCTTCATATCTGTGTTATGTAAACAGCGCGCTTATTCCGTTGTGTGTTTGTTACCTCCTGTTAATAAATAAAGTACCTATACTAATATGTAAAACAACATTTTCTCAATTTAGCATTTATATAATTAATTTACACATATTCCAATCTATCATCAAATCTATAACCTGATTCATTCCCATTACACGCTTTTCAGTAATATATGAAATCAGTAAAAACGCAGTAAAAAAGGTCTAAAAGTGCAATTTTTACTTTAAACATTTAAACAAATTTCCCCAGACACCCAGTAGGTTTCAACCCCCAAGCTAAATTCACAAGCCACCAGTGCTAAAATCTAAAAATATTAAATAACCGACAAAAAATACCAAAATCTCCAAAAGCCACTACTCTTGGGTATATCCATGTGTACATGGGCGCCCATACCTATGGGCAGAGGGGGGCCGTGCCCCTCCCCTAGCTCCCAGGGAAAGGAAAATGTGTACATTATTAATTATAGTCAGGAATTTTTCTTTTAAGAGATTAGCACTAAAATATGTCTTAAATGATATGTGCTGTTTGATTTTGCATTTATTTTCTGGAGGAGGTCAAAAATTTCAATGGACCCCTTTTACCGAAGGAGGGAAGGGTATTCCTTAATCCCCGGTCCAGCCCCCCCCCCCCCCATCTAGAAATTATCATATGGGCGCCCTTGCATGTATAAGAGGTTAAAAAAGATAGCGAAAACTTTCTAAGAAGAGCGAAGCCAAGTACATCACTACTCATAAATAAAATTAATTCCCATATTTTCTGACGATAGACTGTACTCACATCTTCAGTTTGGGAGCCAGCAGGTACCTGTGTAGGTGTATGGTTAGTAGTATTGAGCTTTCCACCAGGAGTGCTAGTCTCTCTATCTCTTGTCTTCTGATTTGTAGTCAAGTTACCCGCAGTCGGTTGTTTGTTGGCACCACTGACATTGTCGTACAAAGACGTACTGCTGGTTGCCGCTGTCACTTTGTCACCTAGAGTGGATGCACGGCCGTCAGGAACATCGCTTATCCGAGATTGTGCCCTTGGTAGTGTTGAAGAACCTATTCATAACAATGTTCAAAAGTTAGAAATCAGTCTACAATTTTAATAATAAATATAGAGATACCAGTACTCTTATACTTTATAAAAAAATTATAGTGGATCCCAATTTCTGGGAAAAGTGATGTAAAATATCTAATGCTTTGATGCTAACACTGTGCTTGGTATTAATGTAAAACTTATCCCTTCTTGGGTTATTTCTGTAAGTTCAAGTTCAGTGTATTAGGTAGGATTATTTGACATGTTTTTATTAATAATATGTTGTGACGAAGTGAAATGATACTTTCAATAGATCAGAAAGTAAAAGACAACATAGAGGACAAACTATGCATGTTTTTATTATTATGTTTGGTTTAGCGCAACAGTCTTTTAACCCTCAAAGTGGCAGACTGCAGTCTCTCGGGCTCAAATGCAACCCATAATAAAACTGGCACCATTGGAAAGGAAATGAATTAAACTTCAATTTTTGTATTTACAACTTTTTCGTAAAACTTATATTTACATATGTAATCATCGTTTTAATATATGCATATTGTGCTACAACTATTTCCGCGGGCGAATCTGCATACAATTGTACTGTTATTTCATACTTCTTCAATGTTGAAGCCCCCTTACTAAAGTATTTATATTGAGATTATAAAGCTACCATTGGATTCTTCAAGATTTTATCTTTCTAATGGTGCCTTCCAATCAGATGTCACTATTTTACAGGATTTATTCATACAATGTCTGTAAACCCTTGCGATTGAACAGGTTTTCAACCAATGAAACAGCCCATTTGTCAACAGATATTACGCCTACTATATCAAATGTTTTGACAGATTGTTTTACACCATTTTGTAGAGAAAAGACTGACCTTTCTAACGGTGGGAATTGAACTAGAATAAACCAGTTTTTTTTTTGTTTGTCTACACAGTAGTGAAAAGTACATGATTAGAGCGATCTGTTGTGACCGATTGCTTCGTCTCGTTCCCACGTAAGTCAAAGCATCCTTCTTGTAAGACCTTTACCGACTGCAAAATGTCATTTGATTCATGTCATTTTGTTATTCAAATAAAGATAAGTCAAACACTTTTGTGGACTAAGGAAAGACAATTATACCGTTCTTTTCTTTGATTTATCCTCTACACTTTGTTATAATAATATTTCATTTTTGGGCAAAGCATATATTAGTAAATTATGTTTCAATCTAGGCCTAGGTTTGTTAGCAGTCGTGTATTTGGAACATAAAAACTGTTTTTTTCAAAATAAGAAATTTGAAATTGATAAATGATAAATTAATGTTTGTATAAAGTTCTATTTAGAAATAAATTACAAAACTTTTTTACCCTTACGAAAAAAATACAAAAAATGTTTACTACTTGTTATGTAGGCCTAAATTGGAACTTCTTCCTTTCGTTACTGAACATTTTTGTTTCTTGAGCTAGTAACTTTTACAATTGTAAAAGAAACAAATTTTTAGTGGCATATTTGAATTCTTTGAAGTTTCTTCTACAAAAAAGCTATTGAACACTTTTAGATTTGGGTTCATTTACTATTTTTGGCGAATTGTTAAAAATATGCTTGCAAAACGCTATAAACAGGCTTTTCAATTTTAGCTTTAACGATGCCACTTCTAGGATTAAAACTGAACTCTTTCGAGACAGCAACTCAAGCTCATATTTCTCTAGTTTATTTTGGTTTACCTAAACTAATGTAAGTTGTTTGCATTTTCTTCGGCATGAGTCCCCATGGTGGTTGGCGAGCAAAGCGGGTAGGGACAGAGCCGCTAGTAAAGTTGTAACTTAAGTATTACTATAGATGATGATTTTTTTCACTGAAAATCGTTAGATAAATAAACATATTTTTTTAAGAAATTTTGTTAGTTTATTATTTTTAATAGTATATTTTGCACCAAGTGCCGAAAGAGGATTTTTACTGGCCCGAGAAGTGTATGAGGGCAATAAAAAACCCTTTCGGCAGAGGTGAGAACAATCTTTTCACCATACTACACTATGTAGACTTAGAGGAAATAAGTTATTTGAAAATTAACATATTTATTCAAACTATTTGGGCATAAGACATGTTTGTACGGTACCTAATTTAATACTATATTTTACTTTTTGTTGTTATTTAAATAAATGTTAAATGTACAATTATGATTATTTGAAAACACACATCTTCCATTGGATTCAGTTACCTTTCTTATAGTAGTCAAGTGCACATTTACGTTTTTTTGTTTTTGAGTGTTCAAGGCCTGATCATTTACATCTTCACTATTGTCACCTAAAATATCTTCGATTCTAAAGTAATTTTCATAAACAATACAATAATCAGCTGTTTTCATGGGTATATTTACCACTTGCCGCATATTAATGTATAGATTGAGTTTGTTTGAATGCACAGCTGTTTTACTTTGCGGCCCTAGAGCGTTGTAAAATTTTGCAGGCCTAGGGAAGCATATCGTATCTTTCGGACCGAATATTATGTTCGCAAAACAGCTGATTACAATGTAGATGGTGAAAAATTGATTTTACTACCGTATGTTATTTTGAGTTTTACCGTGTTCAACGTTATTAGTTTACTGTTATAGTATGTAGCTACTGGTGAATCTGATAATACTGTATTGTAGTTTTATTAATGTAAGATGTATAAGTGACAAAATCAATAGCATGGCTAAAATAAACCATATTTAAAATGAATTGCTTATATTTTGTATTTGAAATGGCTGTTGCTTACCATTGTTGTTGCTACTGGTATTTACTAATTTGTATAGCATAGTAAAGCGTTCAATAACCTCGAAGTGGTGTTAACATTAGTTGAAAAGATATTATAGTTGAACATTACTTTCATTTGTATGAAGTTGGGCATTCTAATGAATAAATTTTCTTATACCTCCTTGATGAGTTTAGTAAAGCTTTCTAGAAAGAAGCATCTACCAATACATTAATGTAAACAGTAGAAAGTAAGTTTTGCCTCAATGGAAGTGTCCTCACTCAAAATAAGGGAACTATCGTCATCTTTGTAACAGTGAGAACAAATGAAAACAATGGACTTTGTTACCAATCTGCATCATGAGCTGGAGAGTATACTTACCACCCTTTAATTATCACCAACCTAAATTGGCAAAATTTGATTTTTTTTTATATTTCTGAAACAACTTTATGTCACCCAAATCTGATGATGTTTTTTATCTTAATTGTTATTCTAACTCCGAATAGATAATATCGTACTAACCTCTATAACGTGGATCTTGAGCTCTAAGCCTTGCATACTGATCAGCCGTCATACAAGTGCACTGAGGTTCTCTCGAGCGACTAGGAGAAGCAGGAGTTGATAATGGTTTACGTTTTGTTTTCACTTTGTTTTGTTTATTCGGCGGTTCCAATTTGAGCGAGTAGGAAGAAGACGCTTTACGAGAGAATTTAAAAGAAGGTGACTGTAACAAACACAAAGAAAGTTAGAAAAAAATCTTCTAGCATTGACGGATATTAGAGACAGATACCTAATTATTACACCAACAGTTAAACTTAGCAAATCTGTGTGTGTCATGTACATCTACAAAGCTCATCAATATGTCTCAAATTTCTGACAAAAATAATATCAACCCTCTGACCGCTAAACGTTTTGGAAGGGTGTGTTTCAAAAATTACTAGCCTCTGGATACAACCCGCCAAGCCAAAAAGGCTGTTTTTGAATCCTTTACTAAATAATTCACAAAATTTTCAAATTTAATGACAAAATTTTATTCTATTGTACGTCTAAAACACCCTTGATGTGCCACTCTTTAAATAACAAGAATCTATAGTCACTAAAACATAATATTTGTTACTAACATTGTTGAATTTGAAATTTGTGAAATCTAGAAGACTGTGATGACTTAACATCTATCAACTGACTTTTTTTGTAATTGCGTGATAAAAATTATGATTTTCAGGAAATACAGAATAAACACTGAAATATATTGTAAAAATAAGTTTACTATCTAAATTAATGATTTTAGATATTTATAATTCGTCAAATTTTATGTAATCAACTGATTTATGTATCTGAAAGTAATTTGACCAAAATTGGTTGAAAATAAAACAAAAAGTAATGTATATTGGTTCTATGCAAAAACGCGCCATTCACCTAAGAGCTGATCTATCGGCCTACAGAGGTATGGGACTGAAAACCAAATAAACCCATATATAATGGCTCGTGACAGACAAACCAATACACTATAACTGATAAATTTTCAACCAAATGAGCATCTTTAACCTTTTAACTTGCAGGTTATGAAATATTCACTTTATATTTATTTTTTCTGTATTACAATCATCTTTATATTATGTAATATAAGATAGAAATATGTATTGTAAGCTACAAGTATTGATGCATCGATCATTTAAGGCTTATCCTGTGGACACTCTTCAATTTTCAAACTTTAAAAAATATTGCATGTGACGTGACAACACTGCTGCAGAATTTATTTATTACAAGACTAAGAAGTCACTCATCCAAAGACTAACTAAAAATATTTCATCATTCTCTTCTGTTTCTAGGGCCAAAGAATTAACAAGACACAATCCTTATTTATTTTAAAAAACAAAAATTGGTTGAACAAACCTTTTTATTTTGTTAGTAGAAGTATTTGGTATTGTTTCTTTAAATTTTGTAAATATTACTTTATTAATTTATAGGTTTCTCAGCATTATAAGTTTGTAAGTATCATATTACGTGCAAAAATGTGTACCCTATCTGTTTTGAATTATTTAAGTTTCTTTTCTTTTCTTCTTCCTTTCTACCTTATTTAATTAATTTGACTTTGTTCCAAATAGTGCTTTTAAATAGTATGTTTTAAGTAAGGTAGATTTCAAAGAAATAATAATGTCCTAAAGTGAGTTGTTTATTAAAAGGATGCATACCTAGGTAATTTCAAAGATAAATTGCAAAAATATTGGCAAATTATTGCAAATTATGCTAGCCTTACCAAACAAGTGGTAAACTTTTACTATTTAATGAAGCGAAACCTACTACAGTTGTTATTATGTTGCAAGAAATGAATTTGCAAAACTAAAATTTAAATACTTTCCTAGTAGACACAATATCGAGCCCGTTCAAACTTGTTACAAATCTTCGAAATATTACCAAAATCATAAGTCTGAGAGCTTTGTTGAAAACCTCAAGGGACGAATAAATTTCTTTAATACTCAGCTTATGGGAGGTAAATCTATTTATGGAATTTATAAATCTACCTCCACCAGTAACATGAGAGAAAGGGATATTTTTTGTTTCATTTTATGAAAGTAGTTATTAATTATGTTGAAGAAAATAAAGCATCAACACATTGATGCCACAGAACTACTTGGCAGAATTAATTTGAACATTTTAATAATATTCTCTACCAGATGTAGGTAACTAGTAAATGGATTTATAAATTCATTGGGAGTAAATCAACTATAACGAGTTATTAAAATTATTTCATAACAGGTGAAATGAAACAGTCTAGCCTAATACCAAGAGCTGCAATAATTGTTTACAAATATACTAAGCCATAAGAAAATGTTCAAAAATGAACCAAGTAAACACGGATGTTTTATATCCTTATGTATATGATATAGGTTTGTAACCTTTTCACTAAAATTAGAGCCAAATGAGTAGTGTGTGATTGTAAAGAACAGTTTCTTCGTAATAAATGTTGGAGGTGCTGAGCAACTCTGTGATTACATCATTTCTAATTACATAACTACTTACTCTATATCACTGTGATATTGTACTTACTAATACGATTCTACTATTGTCAAACATTTATTTACATTGTTTTTGTTTAACATAATTATCTAACAATTCATTTTTTCCTAACATTGCACTAATTTTTGTGTAATTAAATGCAATTACATCAATTAAATAAATGTAACACAGTTATTAACACCACCTCTATATGTTATAGACTGGGCGGTAAACAATACATGCACATTCTGTCATTTTAAAGTGGTTGACTGGAGCTATTTAGTTGGTTGTCAATCTATTGTTTTGTTTAAACTTCCATTTCTTCCACAGTGTAACTTAATCTCTGGTTTAAACTATACATTAACAGTTTAAACTATAAATTTACAGTTTAAACTATAGATTAAAAGATTAAACTTAGATTAAAAGTTTAAACTAGATTAACAGTTTACATTATAGATTAACACTTTAAACTTAGATTGATACATGAGATATTGATGTGATTTTGTTTTAAATTATTGTTTTAACCAAATTCAAGTTAATCATGAGTTTAAATCTTGATTGAAAAGTAACCCTAGTCAAGCAATATTACATACAATTTAGCAGTATTTTTGAAAATTAATTCCATAATATAAAAATGTAGATATCGGTATATTTAATTAAGACTTTAAAATATTTAATAACATAGTTTTAAATAATCTTTACATGTTGTTTTAGTTTTCTACCTTCACATTTCATGTATTAATTTGAAATAAACTCAATGTATTATATTAGTAATAACTTAATTAATGTAATTAATATATTATGAAATTAGTGTACTTTACTACAATATTTATATTTATACATGTATTTCCTATGGTATTGATCACTAATATATTAAGATAAGTATCAAAAAATGCAACCTAAATTGAAATCATTAGCTTCTTGTTTATAAGGGGGGATGTTTTGAAGCAGAGTCCACACATCTTCTAGGCACATTATGGAATAGAACTAGTCAAAACTGTTTGACCAATTTTTGTTAGATAAAACGTAATAGATTATGAATAAACTCATGGCCACCATCAGACAAAGTTCATATAGATAACTTTTTGTTTGTAAAAATATCATCTTTGTTTATGTATCCATAGAAGTTTAGTGGGCCGGGTGGGCCCCAAACTTAATCCTAGATACACTACTGAATTAATTATGACAGAAAATATGTAAGTTTACTATTAGTCTTCTTGGTAGAGGTGTTGCTGAGCCTTAAATGATTTAAAAAGACTAATTGTGTTACTTTATCCTAATCTCGCACGAACAGTAAGCTCTACTTTATTGTACAGACTCTGGTGTTTTTATTACCCACTGAGCCCCTACAAACCCTTCTCTAAGCAAACTCCAAATGCTAGTCAATTATTTGTTGTTACAGTCTTCTACAACTACATTGTTCGAGGGAAGTGCCAATTACATATCTCTAAAAAAACACAATTATTATATTTCAGTTGCTGTAAAAACATTTAACTTCTTAAAATATTGGTTTTGGTTTAGTACATGTGCAATGAAAATCATGTAAACATTGTTTGACTTGTTGAAACAAACTATATAAATTAATTATAATAGTTTGAAAGAATGATAAAACTATGTATAAAATGGATTTGTATTTTTAATAAATCAGTTATTTTTTTGACTTTGCTTAATTTCTTTAGTTGTTTGCAAATGTTTTATTCCACTTGCATTTATTTTCTTGAGAATATCCAATATAAATCCCTACTGATACAAATAGCAGTAATTCCAACCACGGTTTTTTAATGAATAGATAATTTAATTAATAATTTGTGAATTGAGCTGCTGGCTCATAAAGCTAAACTCTAAAGATATGTTTGCATAGTAAGATTTTTCTTGTTAATTTAAGGTCTAAATTACATAAGTAAGAAAATTCTATTATTTAAGAAACATCTATAATTTGCAAGCCTTACGAATGCTATATCATGCGTTCATAAATTCCAGACTTCAATACAGAATACAGTGCTGGGGAGAGGAATTTATCTAATCTTATTAAACTAGCAATTCTTGTATATTTGTATATAAATTTATTTCGTAGATCTCGCTAATGGCTCTAACGATTTGGATGAAAATTTGCAAATAGGGGTTTTTTGACGTCAGGAATCGAATGCGCTAGGTCTTATGTCTGCAAAAATGCGCTAAGTAGCTCTTTTCGCCTAAAGTAATCCCTGAATTTCTTTTAGCCTATATACCAACACTGAAGTCACTAAATAGATACATTTATTATATTCTAATAAAATTTTACTAATTGCACTTATGTTTTTTATTTTTTTATTTAAATAAACAGTTCATATGTACGTAAGATTGAAAATATTCATATTTATTCAGTATGTTATTCGTATTTACTTACTTTTCCCTAAAAAAAAACAATAATTTTACAAAAAAAAAAAGTCGCCCAGGTACTATAGTCTGTACCTCCTCAGGATGAGGCACAACCAGTCGACCGTACTAATTACTGCAATTACTAATTAATTGTAATGTCATTATGCAAACTTTTTTAATTGAAAAAAAAACTTAAAACAAAATATTTCACACACTGTGTTTTGATCGCCTGATTATTTTGATACCATATATGAAAGAAATCGGTTAATTTTGGGGAAAGTAAAGTAAATAATTAAATCGTAAATGTTTTCAAAAATAAATAATGTTTTATCATCACGAATACAGAAATAAATATACATTGATTATAGATTGATGAGTTCTATAAAAACCTCTTACTTACTACTGTACTGTACACAATAATCAATCATCACCATAAAGTGGCCAGACAGTTTTTTTGTTAATTAAACTGAGGTGGTATAGACTATAGGCCTTTAATTGTCACCAAAAAACATTTTATCCACATTCAACTTTTCAAGAATAAAAGCCATAATTCATTTCCTTTATTTAAAAAACTAAAAATATTCCTCTGAGTCATTGATATACATCCATACTAATATTATAAAGAGGTAAAATTTGTTTGTATGTAGGGTGTAATCTCTGGATCTACTGAACCGATTGAAAACATTTTTTACTAACAAAAAGCTCCACTATATCTGAGTTACACAGGCTAAAATTCATTTTGAGAAAACTAATTTTATTTCAAAATTTGAATATTTGTAATTTACATTAATATCATAAAGATGTAAAATTTGTTTGTTTATGTGGGATAATCTCTGGAACAACAAGCTTGTAACAAGAAATGTTATACTTTCCTTAAAGCTAGAGAGCTAAAATTTTGTACGTTTATTTCTTACAAGATGCACAGAAAAAGTTAACCAGTTTTCCAGTTAGTTAATTGCTGCTAAGAAATAACTCCTAAAACAATAAATTTAAATTCTACTAACTCCCCATAAATCTAAAGAGCTGAAATGTGTCACTTGTAACATATTGTAGCGTCTTTCCGACAGTTCACAACCTTTCTGCATTTACCCTTACCGACCTTTCCAAGTAGTTACTCCTTTCTCCACTAGGTACCGACTCTGTACGGTATCAGTTTCTTAGCATGCGTGCCTATATGCAGAGGTCGCTTATGCAAGGCCTAAATCTGAAATCTAAACGGCTGATTTATTCTTGACCGTTAACCTTGGCCTATCGATAGATCTTTCTAGAAAGTCATCATTGACCTGCCACGAGTCTCTCCGACATGTCTGATTGATAACCGCTGCTAACTGTTTAGCAATGCCGTAGTTTTGTTTTAATTTAGTCGGAAGTTTCAGTTATGTGCGTGACTAATCATTATTCTTTCTTTATAAGCCCTTAATTGAGAACACCAGGTAAGAATGTTTTAGCTTTACATTGTTAATTATGAAATATAGTCTTGTAAAACTTTATAAAGTTAGTTCCACCTTTTGCTTTATAAATAACTTTTCAAACTCATTTAGTTTAATTTAAAACCTATGTATTTCATTTTACTACAGCCTATCCTTAAACTCTAACTTTACAGCCTAAAAACTTTAAATGTTATGCTATGTTATGCTTGGCATATCTTAGCCTATTTTGAACAAAAGATTAGCTTATACAGTTATTTTCTGTACTAATTTAAATCAGTGTAGCTAAAATCTTGAAAACTTTTAAAAGACCTATGTGCATATTATATCTCTGATATATTTTATGTTACTGAACAAGAACATTTTTATGTTACCATGTGGTTTGGTTAACATGTAGAAACATTCTTATGCAACATGATAAATCTTGTAGTAACACTTGCAATCTTTTAAAGTAGCTATTTGTCACCTTGTGCTACCAATATTATAAAGGCTAACTTAAAAGAGAAACTATTTGTACTATGCTTGTTTAATTGCCTGCAAGCATTCTAAAAAGGATTGTTATTTGTTTGATGCAGTTTTACACTGGTCCAACTTCAGGACATTAATTCTGGTATCATGTCATAAGTCCAGCAACAGCTTACACTTTGCTGAAAAGGCCAACCTTTCCACAAGAAGTTAACTATAAACCAAAATATTTTGTAACTACAGTGATTCAACCATAAACTAAAATATTTTGTAACTACAGTGCTTTAACTACAAACTAAAATGTTTTATAACTACCAATAATCTGCAGTGGACCTTTTTTTCTCTTTAAATGAATTTTGAATAGGCTGAATTTGTATTTGTATTTGTGTTTTATTTGTAAATGAATAGTATATAGGACATGTTTTGTATTTAATAACATTGGGAGGTGTAAGCTATAGCACATTTCGAACCTTAGCCCTAAGGGCTGTATATTAGAAATTCATATACCTTTTTATAGAGAGACGTCTCATAATTAATTTTTTGTTTATCTATTCAACTATTTATACTTAGCTTTAGAGTTGGCCAACAACATATATTTTATTCTTAAGCAAATCCATGGTATTTCATGTTATTTTTGTAATTTTGTCTAACCTTTTGTATAAATTCTGTAATCTTTATTAATGGGGAGGGTTTTTGATTTTTGATTGTTGGGGAGGGCTTTTAAAATTCAATTTAATTAAATATATATGTATTGTTTTAATCTGAAGTTTTTGTTGTACTAAGGGCGTATAAATAATTTCTTTTTTTTATTTAAGGGCATATAAACTTTTTTTTTACTTAACTTTGGTTAATAAACCTGAAATTGAACCTAGTTCTATGGTTTATTGAGTTAACCTCTAGGTGTCTAGTGAATTGTGAGGAATCAGCTGAAACATTCATACGTTTGGTGATATTTAAATTTTTAAAGGTAAGTTTTGAACAGTACCAATCTATGTGGCCCAGTATTGCTTCCGTTCCCTTAATTGTTCTTTTGTAAGATTGGTACAATATGCAGTTATTCAAATGCGTATAAATTAAGAAAATAGTAGGTAGAAAAACCGCATGGATTTAGCTTCAGTTCTTAGATAGACTCACAAGGAGGTGCATGTGTAGGTCTGCACAGTTTATATGGAGAAGTGTTTCTAAATGATGTAATTTAGATTATTTTAGTTATGAGTTAACTAAACACTGTTTAAATTATCAATTGATGCATTGTCTACGCAATTGTGTTCAGAGACCTACGGTAGTCTACGTGGAAAACACGTTTGAAAACGTTGTACGTTTTTATTTTTAAAAGATGCAAAAATTTAGGTGTGAGCTAAATAAAAATGTGTTTTAATCAATTTGGAAATTCATTGAAATTTATAAAAGTGACCATTTTTAAAACTAAAGAACTAACGGTGAGTTTTAACAATGTTTTATTAACGACAACCAAACAGCGTTCGGGAAAAAATCATGCAAGTATTAGTAGTTATAAGTATATTTAAATTTTTGACAGTGTCTGCTTCTTCTCTCTTTTTATTTGATATATTTATTGAGGAAACTAAATTACTAATATAGAAAATTTTAATGTACTCATTTTAAAATATAAAATTCTTTATTTTGATGTTCATAAGATTAAATATGTTCAATAAGATGATTGATTAAAATCTTAAAGTCAGTCATTATGTGAGTCGATTTCTTTTGTTTTGCATCCACGATTCAATTCCAGTACATATTATTCATAAATTATATTATAAAAAGAAACCATTTGAATATCGATTGCTTGCATCTAAGGGGTAAAGTGGAGCAATTACACCTCTGTGTTATAATTTCCATTAAGTAATTACCTCTATGTTGTAATCTACCATTACTTTAGGCAGAAAGTACGCAGAGATATAACATTTTTAACATAGGTGGACTGGCTGCGCTTCGAAACATGAGTTTTCAAACTGATGGAAAACACCAGTTGCATAGCTGATCATGTATATAAAATTGATTGATGGGAAAACATCACTAACGCGATGGATTTTTTTGCCAGGAAATTTATATCTTATGTTGGATTTTAAACTCAATTATTGTACTTGATATTCATTTCATTAACTTTTTATTTTTTATGAGCCAAGCCATGGGTACCTGTTAGTTTATATATTATAAAGTACCGGTATCATACTACAAATTTTTTTATAGAAGGAGCAGAAATACTTGCAATGTCCAAATTTATGATATAACAAGAAATAGGTCTACTGCCCAGATGCATATAAAAAGACCAAAAGTTAAAAGAAATTGCTTCAAAAAGTCTTTTTTATATATTGGTCTAAAAATATTGAATGAATTACCTTTACAAATAAGCAAAGAACGAAAGATAAAAGCATATATGTCGTGAGTGAAGGGTTAGCTTTGGGGTTTCGAGTCCTGCGATGAGCTATTTAAGAATCTGGTATAGTGAATGTTTTATGCATTGGTTGGTTAAGTAGGGGTGAAAGTGTTTTTATCTATTTACATGTATGGCAGTTTATAAATGTCTGAGTGTATGCAAGTATGTGTGTAAGCAATTGTGTGTACAGTATTTGGATTTAGTGTTTTGACTTAATTATGTATGAAGAGCCCTGCTAAGATGTACCACTGTTGAAAAGTCAAGTATTAAAGGTAGACTAATTATTTTGTATTCATTTCAGTATTTATTATTTTGTACTTTAGTTTAGTTTAAGAAAATAAAAATATGCTAATGCATTCGTTCGCTACGCTCAAAAGTGTTATTTTGTAAGTTATTTTTTTAACTTTATATTATTTAAAAGACGGAAAGAGATATGCAACATATGATCTAGGGACTATTATTCACCGTCAGGTGAATCAATCAAATCGTTGATACAAACGAGTGCATCAATCAGCTGATTTTTATTTTCTTAGCTCTTTTCCTCCCCTTTCAAAAGTTGGCAACATTTTTACAGTTCCTTAAACACCAGAAAAAGTGTTGTAATAGGTATGATAGAGGTTTTGCGTTGATGTAGCAATCCATTAAAATTATATCCAGGTGTATCAGGACTTATTTTACACTCTTTATATTATAAAGATAGTTGGAGAAAAGTAAGAAATATTATTATTAAATACACCTAATACAAAATTATTTATTTCCAGCTATTAAGGAAAAATGAAGGAAATTTCCAGTTATTTATACATATTATTAATAATTTGTATGAGTGGATGATTTAATAGGTACCAAAATGATGTCTTTTTAGAAATGCACATCTACAATATAATTTGAATTGCAGTGCCCGAATCCTAGATAGCTCCACTTGCCCCACTCTAGCAAAACCCTTTTCAACATTGTCAAAAATGTATATCTTCTCACAAAAAAAGAAAAAAATTGCTTTTCCTTATCAAATAAGTAGTTTTTTACTATGTGTCAAAAATAGTAACTTTATGAATGGGATTAAATCAAGAAAGATCATTAATTTCATAACCTCAATATAATTTTAGATTAAAACTCCAAAGAAGGTACTAAGATTAAAATAATAGAATTTTTAAAATGTTTAAATAATCACAAAAAAACTAGTTTTCTATATAATTTTTTGGAATTTCTAATAGCTTTTCTGGGCAACATAACAGTAAAGAAATAATAATACTCACGCAGCATTCTCGAAACTGTTTAGCGTCAATGGGGGAAGTGAAGTTTAGGCCCCACGTATCGTTGGTCATTGGATCTTTCCAGTACACAAAACATTCTGATGCTTGTCCAATCCTAGTGCCTGAACAAAATAATTCAACGTTTAGTGTACAGTATTTATTTAAACTGATTTAGATCAAAATATTTTCAAAGTCTTACATAATATATTAATATTACTTTATATGAACCTATTACTATCTACTGCTGACAATTTTCTTAAACTTTTTTAAATCCTGTTCAACATACTTATTATATGATAAATTGTATGCTGAAGTAATTAAACATTCTCAACTATCAATACAAGGTAGGACCAAGAATATATTTTCATACAAGCAACAATTCCCTCTCCATCACTACTAATAAAAAACAAGAATCGTTGTTTTTGCTCTTTTAATAAGACCTTTCAAATTGATTGTTTCTTCTGTTACAACCCTACTGGGTCTAACGCCTTAACACATTCGCATAAGGGTCTGATGTAGTGGCAGCCATCTTGGACTTTTATGCCGTAAGAGCAATGTTAAATTTAAAACCATTTATTTAGTTTGTTTTTATCATAAAATTGTTTTTAAGGTCTCATTTTAACTACAGTCACAATACGTTTTGCCATTCACATTTTTTAAATCCCGTACATTTGTCACGTAATTGACATTTATTAAGTACCACGTTTGAACTTTTTTCCTTACACAATAAAAAATGTATAATTAAATGTGAATCAGAAGCCGGATCAGCAATTTTTTAAAGAATAATAGGGTGGAGTTGCCCGTCGCTTGTAAATTAAAAATTTAGTATTTGCAAATTTGTTTTTTTAATTTCTTAATTATTGAGTAGGCATAAATGCAAAAAGAACTTAAAAGATGCATAATATTATATCACATGAAAATTAAATTAAAAATATAGATTGATTAAAAGCATTTAAAATTGGTAGAAGAACATACGGTCCAGCTTGTTGTGATAAAGCTTGCCAGGAGCTTTGTGAAGGAAGCTGTTCAAATTGACAACCACTCACTTCTCTACTCTCCTATTCGCCACTGCCTAAAGGACTTGATTTGTGGCGCCTGATATATAGATGATATTTCATAATATTTATTTTCTTTCCTACTTTTGACGATAAAAAGTTAAGTAATTTGTAAGCTATAAATATAAATAAGATGTTTCATTAAACAATTTGTTTCTTGAATTGTAATTAAATATTAGCCCAGTCAATCTCTGCATAAATAAGCACCGAACTGAGAAAAAATCAGGCCTAAAGAAAAATTGTTTTTAGCACTTCTTGACAGTGAAAATAACATAAATAAAAAAAACTTGACTTCCATAAGGGTACAATTAATTAATATATTCACGTGTGAAGGTGTATTTTTTTATATTTTTGAAAATTACGAGAAAACTAGTGGTTTTTCAGCAAAAATGCAGGAGACCAAAATTTTAACTTATAGAACTCTAAACAATTTGCTTTTTTTATTATCTCCATAGCACTTACGGATCACGAGATATTTTGTCATTTGAAGTTTAGTAAAGCGTGAATCGCCCTCGTTATTCTAGCAAAATATGATGTTCAATCATCAAATTACTAAAAATAAAAGCTTGGTATAATACTTGTACCCTAAAAAGCAATAAATCTCTTTCCTGAAAGCAGTCAAATATATTTTTTTTCATGATGATCTTTTTATTAATGCATGCAAGTGCATTTAAAAAAAGAATAAATTGAATAAATTCTGAAGGCTTTGATAGATGAGAGTTTGAAAAGACTTTATTAAAAAATGTAATTAAGTTTTGTCATAACGGATTATCATTTCAAAAAGTTAAATTACAATAATAATACACGCTCAACTGTCGGAACTATTAGCAGATCCAGGATCTGGATCTGCTTCCTCTGAATTCATGACGTCAATTTTCTCAAAATTTCCGTAATTTTTGTCACTACCGCTATCAGAATCATCTTCGTCAATATCTCGACATTCATTTTCAAGATCTTCATAACCATCACTATCACTTTAACATTCTTCATCCTGTATCTTTCCTAAATTCGTGCAATTAGTGGATTTACAGGAACCGCAAACGGATGAGCACTTCAGCCCAGATTTTCTACACGTATAAGACGATCTATTACACCCAGTTGTACAGTTGCAGAATAACATTTGTAAAATTTCTTTAGACGAAGGTGCTTTTAACATTTTGACTGGGGCCAATATATCATGCATCTTCCAGCCCCAATTATCTGCCGGCAGATCATTAGACATCCATATCTGAACTTGAAGATAAACTCGATAAAAATGCTGGGCAGCTGCATCATCAGTCGGCGGGAGATTTTCCAATTTAACGGGTTTTAAACCTTTTCTTTTATTACTTACTTGCTTGAATTTTAAAAAATATCAATTTATTCACACATGCTATATTTTTAGGAGAATTATACAAATTCAACAAGAAAATTCTTCCACTGGTCTCGATAGCCTCGTGCGTTTGATTTGGTAAAAGGAACGTTTCCATGGCTTTTGTCAATTCAACATTTTTCTAGCGTTTTTCAATATTGTTTTTCCCCTTCCCAAAAAAGGAAGCACTTACGGCGTGTAAAAATAGGATACATTTTTTACAATTTTCATAATTATCGAAACTATTATTAGAGTAAACTTTCTGTTCTGAGTTTCCTTTCGATGGCTTTAAAAACAAGATTTTTTCAGTACCAGGCGTCAAAGCTGTCAATAAAACTAAAATATCGGTATCCTCAGAAACAATCACTGCCGTTAACTTTTTGATAGAAAGAGCAGTTCTAACTATTAATAAATCTGCGTCATCTTCTGCCTTTTTCACATCAAAATTCTTATTGGTAAAATATTTTTTCAGAAATTCTATGAAACGTTTTTGTTATTAATATTTGAAAGGAAGCTTTCCTGACCAACAGTAGCGTACATTTCTTCATCAAAGTGTACATCGGACGAAGAGTTTTTATTATTACGACGTGTTCGTTCTGTGCCCTTAATACTATTGCGATTAAGTATAAAAAATGTTATAGCTGGATCATAAAGCTAAATTTTGGGATGATACACAAAATCAAAATAATAAACACCATAAATATAAATTAAAATCCAGTACCGGTACCGAGTAGGTATCTAGGCTATAAAATACACTTCTTCTGTAATATACACTGAGAACTTTATAAATAAATTGGTGATTAAGTGGCAGTAAATATAAAATCTGAAAAAGATGTTTTGATGGTTCTGTTCTGCATTTATGCAAAGGTCAATCTCTACCACTACAAAAGTTATTACCTACCTGGTTGTACAAGCCGAACATCGAGGATTTTATCAACTTGGCTGTTGTAAGCAGTAATGTGGAAGACACATTCGGGAGAGTCCTGAATACATGTAATGTTAACAGGTACTAGATCCTCTGATACTTGTTGCCATTTCACTGTACCCGCTCCACTCGCACTCACGTGGAACACTTCCGCCCATAATCTAAAACAAGTTGCTTAATGATAAACAATGTTTAAGAAACAATGTCTATTTTGTTTATGCAATGCTTCAAAGTGTTTGAGGTATTTTAACATAAAAATAACTCCAAACATTAGTTGACATACTATACTGAGCTCTTTTGATGCTTTTTTAATCTGTTTTGGTCAAATTTTAGCGACATTGTATAGTATAAATAGGATTTTATGATAGATTGTG